>PNEQ01069599.1:0-163860 GCA_003012365.1 Medauroidea extradentata | reverse complement strand
AGCGTACCTACGCGGAGTAGCTAACAGCACAACAGACTAACTAACGCACAAGACGTGTACTCACTTTCAAACGTGTGATGGCTAGGACCATGAACTTTTCGCTACAATAATTTTGCGTCAATCTGTTTCAGTGCCTTGCGTGCACATCTCCAGTTCTGTACTCCTCCGTGGTTATTTGCAGCGACACTCTGTGAAATGACGTCTCTCGTTAGACTGCGCCAATCGGAATGAAGTAACTGAAGCACCACACGTCTGTGATTCACGGTTAGAACTTCAAGACACGTGAAAGTTTAAACATCCAATCACAGACAATGAAGCATAACTGAAGATGTGCACGTAAAATACTGAAACAAACTGGGACAAAATCTTTGTACGGAAAGTTCATGGCCCTAATGATGGTACTCACTAACATCAATGGAAAACCAATAAGGACTAACAAAACAGAATCGTATCGCTGGTTTGGAAACATTCAACACAGAAAAAACGGTTTTGTGATGACTGCAAAATGTTTTTTACAGTATGTACCTCACAAAATAATTTTGCAGTGGTTACAAAATATTTTGGTAGTCACTGCAAAACTATATTACGGACAGCAAAAAATTTTAGTGGTAAAAAAAATTGTTAAGGTCCATAATGACAAAATATTTTGTGGTGACCATTAAGTACTTTTTTCAGTATACATTAAACCGATTTTTCACAATTCAATTTCTAGTACAATTTGTAATTGCAGGATTAGTAACAGTACATTTATTATTTCTATACCAGAGAGAATAAAATAAGCCAATAGTAATAAAATACAATATTGATAAAATTCCATTCCACCCATATTTCTCATCAAATGATATTACAGGTTTTGTAATCATACTTATATTATTACCAAACCTAACTTTAATAGAACCTTATATATTAGGTGAAATATGACAGCCGCCGTGTCTGTGAGGCCAGCTGTTTCAACACAAGCAGGAAACAAACATGGCGACCGCGTGCAGGAACAACCCATCCGTGACGCGTGCAACTGGACAACAAGAAGCTCACCTCCCGACTGTTATACTCACCTCAGTTTGTCAACATAACCAAAGACCTTGCTGCAACAACTAGCTTGCTGCTTGCTGGAAGAGATTACAACTGTTTTTTTATTTACAACGAGAATCCGGTACCAACCACCTAAAATAAATGTTTAAATAAATAGTAATGTATAGAGCCCACGATTTCTCGCGAAAAGAATTCTGCAACAGTTTGTTCAATGCCGTATGTGCACATATAAAGCTATGCTTCATAGTTATTGGCAGAATGTATTATTTCACTGACGTGGCACACTTGACTGTGCCAACAGGAACAAGGTTACTACGACACCACACGTCTGTGATTTTCTGGTAGAACTCTAGACGCTGAGAGTTAAAAGCAGCCAAACACTGACCATGAAGCAGGGCTGCATATGTGCACATAAGGCATTGCAACAAACTGTTGCAGAATTCTTTTTGTGACAAATCGTGCGCTCTAGTAATACGCCACGTTTGTTAAGACGGTCAAAATGTATAAAATAATTTCTTCTATGAAAGCACTTATATTGTTTAAAACGAAAATCATGGGGACGCATGCAATGCACTTTTCATTAATAAATAACTAACATAGGCCACTGCCAATTTCATTGCACTGCAATTTACATAACCTGTCGTGTGAGTTTTCTCAACAACTCTGTATACTCCTTGCTGTTACATAATGCATGCGCCCCATTTATTGATTGTTTAAAATCTTACAAGTATTTTCCTCGTTAAAAATATTTTACACTTTTAATCCGTTTTAGAAATGTTGCACATTTTTTTTTAACTTCCATAAAAATTTAAATGATAATTTTCTACTTTATAGTCTTGTGTGTGCGAAACTTCGCAATCAACTTTATAGAAGCAACAAACAGACAAACCAACAAACTGACAGAGCAGACAAGAAAGTGGGCTAATATTGCATTGCCATCCAGTTCTGAGCTATGTTTTTCAAGTCTATAGCTCATCGGGAAGTTAGTTTAAAATCAGCTGCAAAAATGTAATAAACAGACAAACAAACAGATAGGCAAGAAAGTGAGTTGATATAATCGATTTAACAATATGTTTTGTTTTATGTTAACCAACACTAACTAACACATATGTCATTTAACAGCGCGGTCAGTGTGTCACTTCATTATGTGGACGGTTGACTGTACACTTAACTATTAAAGCCTTCTAGTTACAAATACCGTAAACATAGAATTCTTCCATTAAACATTTCAACCTTTTCTGTTTTTAATTATTTGTTCAGTGTTTCCGAAAGGGGTTAGTTCTAGTACTTGCTGTTACGCTGCAAAAATTAATATTAAATGTCAGAAATTCTGCAAATGACGCAGTAAACATTATAAGGACATTATTGGTCATAACTATTTACCTTCCTTGCCCACCAATTTGTTGGTAGACTATGTAGTAATTTCCATTTATAAAACTTCATAATTTATACGTGCAAAATGAAATAAGTTTCCTAACTGTCTATTTAAACGACCGCGGAGTCTCATATAGTCAAAGGACAATATTTGGTCTTGCGATTAAATATTGTTTAAGTTTTTCGTTGGTACTTTTCTTGTGTTTTCCTTCTTTCGCTTTTTATACCCACTGAAGAATTCCACGCCAGAAAAATTCTGCATAGTACTGTTGCACTGAAAAGAAAACTGTGATTCTAAACCTACCACACGTATGAGTATTCTTTATTAAAACATATACGGTCAATTCTTTCCAATAAATTCTTTACAGCTGCCTTATCATATTTGGAAAACAATAATCAGCTTGCTGAAGTTGACAACGTAAACGTGCTTGTATTTACAGGCGGAATTTCGGCTGCTCTCCTTTACAACATTTGACTGAACATTTTAACTCGTTGTTTGTAAAAATTAGCTCGTTTTGTTTTTACACTGAATGCATAGTGGTTCTAAAGTCTGCCGCTCGTTATAGCTAGATATACATACAAAACCTAAGTGCCTTGGCGGTGTCTTTGGCGTAAACATATGACTCCGGGAGGCTATGTACAATGATCTTGTGTGTCTGCTGTATTAATGTACAGCCATGGACACAGTAAATGGACCAACTCGTGAAGGTAGAAATATGTCTAAGTCCCGCATTGGGTATGTTCGGCAGGCAGGCCTTCGCGCAGGCGGCAGATGAGGGCGTGGCGTCACGCAACGGAAACAAAAAGAACACAAACCGCAACATGAAATTGTTGTTAAAAATTCTTAGCAGCCTTTAGTAGAAAGTTGCCGTGGATAATATTTCATGTTCGTAAGTAGTGATAAATTTAATGGAGAGTAACAATATTGACGTTGTGCCACAAACATATCAGATTTCGGTGTACTATTACTCAATACTATTGTTTTGTAGTATAATTCGTATTAATTCTACAAATGTTAACTTTCTCATCCTAATAACATTAAAAAGTCGTTCGTCTTTGTTTTGCAGCTAGTGCGCGTAGAAAGCAACAAACTGTTTATAAGGTAAGCACACAAATCCTCGGCAGCAACGATACTGAAGTGTTTTGAGAGCATTGTACGCAACAACGGTAGGTTTTATGCTATGTCAATAAAACATTAGTATATTTAACTAGCTCTTGTTGCTCAAGTATCCAGATAGAATAGTCGCGTATTATGACGGAACATACGAATTATATTTATGTACCTATGAGAAAATTTAATTTTCACGATTCCATAGACTAATACGTTGTCAATGTCAGTTTGATTGAATGCAACACGGATGTTCAGAAATATTCACGTTCGCGCAGTTTGAATATTGGAATTTAAACGTTTGACATGTTACTCATTCACCGACACGACGTTGTGTATGTTATACAAATAGTTGACAGTAATATTGAGCAAGTTAAGCCTTCATACATTACAGCAGACAGATGTTAAATACGGGATTGCATACAGTAATGGAGGAAATAGCAACATAAAAGGTTATAATAACCTTACTCTTCACATACGCTTGCACTACGTAGTAGGTGTTAATGATCAGTAGACTACTTCAATAATCATTTGTCAGTCAGAACTGTTTGGTCAAGTATTACGAACAGAACAAGAAAATGTAAAGAAATCTGACCTTTGCATCACGTCCTTCTGTCAACTGTGCTGCGACAACATTTATTATACGTTATACCTACGTGGCTGTATTACGCAGACAGTGATATCATGATTTATTTATATATATAATATTATATATATAATATTATACATATATATATGTATAATATTATATATATAATATTATACATATACACATATATCACTTCCATCTCCGATTTCCTTTTTGAGCCTTCCCACAGATATATTACACTGAGAAAAAAATTGTAAAAAAATGTTTCAAACAACCAAATTGCATATTTGAATACGTGCAAACAAACGTATGGTTTGTCAGAACCAAATTTTACTTCTTTGAAATATTTTATGTTGTTTTAACCAACTGACGTAGTTGATGACACCATATAGATATTGTTAGATCAAACACACTTCATTTATTTGAGCAACAATTAAAGTACACGACATTTAAATTATTTTGCTTTCTCTGATCACGAAAATAAAGCTAGTTGCACAGCAATTTGTATACAAATACTATTCACGTGTAAAAAAATATACGGGTGCATACGGATTTGAACGTAGATCCTTTAGATTCCGGCCAAGCACGTTACCCCTAGACCATCGCGACTTGCCGTTACCTGTATTAATTTTTACGTTCACGCACCTGTGACATAACATTCCGATAAATTCGTCATTCTGCTATTCTGGCTGATTCTCGCTGCTTTCTTCGCCGTTATCTTTACACAATTGTACACAGAATATGTGGCAAAATATGGGTAGCATGAAATGGAAACTAGAACTATACTCGTGTGTACTCGGCGAAATGATTTTACCGTTGTAGATATCTTCAGTCATTTAACCTATCGTTACTATACTATAGCATACAAAAAAAATAATACTCTACAAATGTAGTACATAGCTATGCTTAAAACAGGTGAGAAAAGTTTTCTAAACCACCCTGTGTGTAAATGCGAACACGTGCATACCAAATAACCGTCGTTACAAGGATAACTTCCGAACGGGCATATTTCGTCGTTTCCAACCAAATCGTTTGTTTGATTTAATATCTGCTATGGTTAAATTTACCAAATCTGTACAGTACGACATAAATATGGTTGACTCAAGTAAATAAGACTGTAAAAGCAAATAAATAAAATTGTATATCAAATGTACGTATGGTTAAGCATAAAATTTAACGAAAATTTTTGTTTAACCAACTAAATATAAGTTTGTTTTTAATAAATAAATTATATCAACAAAATTGTACTGTTGAATCAAATAAATTCCAGAAGTAACGCCAACGTTACAATTGTTAATTTAACATCAATCTATTTGATACAACAAAATCAATACCAACCTTATTTATTTGTTTGTCGTAACAACCTAATTTTCCTCAGTGTATAAATGGACATGTGTCACTTTTACATTTACTAAATGGTTTGTGCGACACACTAGTTCAGCCAATATAGCCTACTGTGCCTGGTCGCTTGAGGAAGGTGTGAACGGGCGATGCTCCAATCCTACAACACAACCTGTGCCCAGCGCAGTTCCAGCTCACCGCTATTCGTTGTTCTGCAGGTTGCCTAGATGCCAGGCTCCCGCTTACACACAGCCGATGATTGCCGACGTGGACTTTATTTCAGTGGCCCACTTTTTGTGTCCATGACTGTACATTTAGGTGCAACTTATCATAATGCATAATTCATTTTAAACAACGAGCAAACAAAAATTAGTAGCATGATTGCTACAGAAATGGTGGTGCGGTATTTAATACATGTAGACTAAGATCATGGGGAATTGTAGATGTAATATTTGTGTGACAGATTTAAACTGTAGTTTTCAAACAGATAGATAAGAAAAATTTGTACTAATCAATTAGTGAAATACATCTACTTATTGTATCAGTTTCCCCAATCTGCGTTTTTCTCACATTTCCGTTAGTGCACATTAACAAAAGAACATATTCGACAGTGAAAAACCTTGCAACGGGATAAAGCAAGCAGCTTCGATGTCGTAGTTACTTTTTCCTTTGAAACAATTCATAGTTTCCGGTGAATATTAGGAACAGTTACTCATCGTGTACAAGCCAAACTATAATTTAAGTATCATAGTTGATCAGTAAAAAAGTTACAGTACTCTTGACGTTAAACGTAGTTCTACGTATTTTTTCGTTTAGTTTAGTTTATGTTAGAATAAGGCTCATTCATAACTGGCATGGAAAAATAACATAACTCGCACAGCAAAACATGCGAAATTGTCCGTGCACAGTCATTACGAAATAGATCGTTTGCTGACCAATCAGAAAATTATCAACGAGAAAGTTTGTTATTAGACGAAAAGGTTCGTACCAACAGCACTTATGACGTTTCACAATCATATTGGCCGGCATGAAAAACTTGGCGTAGAAAAATCAGAGATGACCATCTTTAACTTTAACGCCACGTAAAGTAACGTAAGTCATGCCAAGTATTGGTTGTGAACGTCACCATTCGTATCACATTATCGCATCACTTTCTTGCCGTATGTTTTATGTATGTGCGATGTCAATAAAATTGTGAATGGGACTTACGGTTGGTTTTGGTTAGGAAACCTAACATTAGATTAGGTCACGTTAGTTTACCTAACCTTAACTACACTTACCTAACGTAATTTAACCTAACATAAACTAACCTAACGAAATAAAATTTTTTACCGTAGGATTAGTTCTAACGTCTAATGAAGCATTTTTCGTCAATAACCTATACTTACAAAATCAGTAGTTTCGCCGGTACGCAATAAGTAGCTATTCTTAATTTTTACCCTAGTTTCTTGCCACTTATAAATGTAAACAAAGCAATCTAACCAGCAAAGACTGTAGACTGTACTGTTATCAAAAGTTAATATTCAAGGTCGCAATAAATATTATTTTTTAGTGACAATTCTCGACCATTGTTCTTCAGACGTGCTCACTTCACCGCGACCAACTTATACTATAGTTTGAAGTGGCTGCTTCGCCAGGCCAGCGAGCTTTGTACAGAGCTTCGGCCGATACATTGTTTATTTAAATATGCGCATGTACTTCAGCGATTACTGATCAATAGAGATGATGGTTAGAGGTACGTCAATTTCGCGGATTCATCTGGCAGCAGCCTAGACTTGTCACTCCTACACAACCACTGGCCACAATCCATTATCTATTGGCTTATAAGCGTACAAGCAGGTAGCAAGCGATGGCACTTAGCATTATTTCCTTATTTACTACTGGCTTGCAGTAGTCAAACGCGTTTCGTAACAGCCGCCAGCAAGTCACAGACATGACAATGAAGTATACATAATTGACGTTCAACCTGACCTGGAATGTATCTGCGAAATTTACGTACATCTTATGATGGCTTATCGCGGTAAAACGTGACTGTTTGCTGGGTTTCAATACACGTTCAGCTTACCAGAAGATTAGTGGCTTTCCCTTGTACGTGGAGCTGTTGTCCTATTTGACTGAGCCAATAAATGTCCCGCTATTGTAAAACGGTGTGCCTGTTATTGGTCTGCAGTAAACTACGTTGTGTCAGGTGGATGTCACCCAGTCACAGACTAGATAGTAATACAGACGTGAAATGACGAGGCGGCTCGTTTGATACGGACGAACTTCGCCGCTTATTGGCTGCCCGAGGCTGTCGATACCAGCCCCGTGTATGTTTGGTTCCTGCATGTTACTACATGTTTCCTATTGGCTTGGCTACAGACTAGCTGTCTTACGCTGATTGGCAGTAGGCGTTTCCGCCATGTTGCTGGCCAGGGAAGCCATTTTGCTGGCGTGTGTGACTGAGTTCGCTGTTCTACTGGCTATTTCACTTCTGTATTCCTAACTATTCTGTGACCCAGTCATACGCGTTGCAAGAAACTACATAGTTTTCAGGGGTATGCTGGCACGAAACATTTTCGCTATACTGTATGTTGTCACCATCATCTTTACTTATCAATAAAGCACTCAATGAACGTTACACGAATTTATACCCATGTACAATTTATCCGGTGATTTTGAAGCTTACTTTTACTGGCCTAACATGGCGAAACATGATGTTTCTGCGGCACTTCTTAGGCAATACCAGAGATTATTAGAGACTGCAACAGTAACTCGGAGACACAGGGTTCGTGTAAAAAATCGACTATGACCTTAAAGAGGAATCCTACCAGAAATTGCCTGAAGAAATATGGAAAAACTACGAAAAATCTCATCCAGAATGACAAACCTAGAAACCGAAAACGAACACTCCGAATACGAATCGAGAATTTTACCACTGCGACACCTAGCTTGGCCAACTGCTGGACGTAAGAGGACAAATAAAAATATGCAAAAATAAAATTAATGCATGACTGTATGTGGTTATGACTATGAGAGATGGAAAAATATGAAGTTATTCATTTCCAGTTTCACCTCGACAAGCAACACTGATTTCACTTATAAAATCTCGGGAAATAATGAAGCATTGGAATAAAGGTGTTTCAAGTACAGGAACGGAGCAGCCTTGAACTGTTAGCGGCCAGCAGAGTGACTGGAAGGTCGCATAGCTTCCTGGAGACTGTTGTTGACACGGAACACGGAGCTAAACCTTCATGGTTGTTTGCTTGTCCACTACGCTCTCACGGCCCGCTACCATGTACCCCCGTGTCCCCTTCTTCAACCACGGCCCAAGTCCTCCATGCTCGTCGGCCCTGAACCCCGCGACCGCAGCTACTTTCTAACGTCTCCTCCCCCGCCTTCATCTCACCTCACCAAGCTGCCCCTGGCCACCTTCCAATCTCCTGCATCTTCTGGCATGTACCATCGCTAATAAACCTCTCTCTACCTTCCCTAGTCTTCTTATTATCTCCTCTAATTACTCTGTCTTCGTCCCTGCTGTACCTGTGTGTGTGGTTGCCAGGTAGGGCTGCATGTAGCCACAACTGTTCATTTCTGATACACGCGCCCTAGACTAATGGCTAGCGCTAGGAATATTTCGCGAGTTCAACGACCAAAATGCTAGAATCAATTATCTTGTTTATACCGAAGCCCTACCATTTGTCCATTATCTACTACTCATTCAGACAGCAGACAGTAAACGAGTAGCTAGGGCTTGAATATGCGTAGGACATTCGATTCTAGAATGCAGGTAATAGATCTCGCGAATTTTTCCTAGCCCTACTAATGGCCTTGTAATCTACTGGCTAAAAGAGGCCAGTACAGCAGGCAAGAACAGGCCGGTGATAAGAACTAGACTGGTTCGTGCGTCAATCGTATCGCGCGAAAACGGTGTGCAATGTTTTGGACGTTGGCATTTTCCTATGGGTCGTGGTACATAGTTCAACGCTAAAAGTATTAATCTATAACTGTTGGTTTCTTGAAGTCAATTTGCGAAAATTAAACAATAGCAATCCTAGACAATATTTTTAGCCAATGTTATAAACAAAATGGTTTCCAGTGTTACGAACTTCTGAAGCACATCTCTGACGCCGGAACCTCGTGCATTTAACAGCGGCGCAAGAGATCACACGTAACGAATTAGTAATTTTTGATAAATATTTACTTCTAAGTTGGCAAATACTGGTATCTAGGATTGTCATTGAGTATTTTATCCACATTGGCTTCGAAAAAAGTGTAGGAATCAATTGATGTTTTCAGCGTTTATTTATCTACCGCGCACTCTTGTACGAGTAAGAGGTATGGAATGGTACGATTTTGAGCGGAAGACTGGAATACTCGATCGTCAATAAAATCTGAACTACTCATCAAAATTAGATAAGAATTTTTTTTGCCGATTAGATATGTCACTAGTGGTCGTTTATTTATGTAGCACAATGCGGCAGTATGCTGTACTTTCTAGTAAAAAATTAAAAACTATTTTAATAAAAATAAGAGCCTGAAACGAAACTATATAACTGTCATTTGTACAATTTTTTATATGCTAACATCTAGGTCTCGTAACATAACCGAGTTTAAAAAACATTCGCGTTTTGATTTTAAAATTATTTTAACATCCGTAAACCTCTCGCGCAGAGATTTTCCGTTAGCGGTTTGAATTATATTCCAAGGATGGTATGCCCCTATCGAGTAAGAGCAATTAAAAATATAATATCATTTTTGACTTTGGAAAACGATGCATTTGACACAGTTCTGTAGGTTCCGTAATTTTTAACAGAAATTTTAATTTTGTTTCTGGAAAATTGAGATTGTGTTCTTTACGTTGCGATAAAATTGGGTCACCATGAGACGTTAAAAAGATAAAACCAACTAATAAGCAATTAGAGTTTGAATGATAAATTTCCTTATCTGTAGCCATATCTAATATAAGGCACCACCAGTCTTCGAAGAGGCATTCCTAACAATAAGACTTGTTTTAATAGCATTTTAAGCTCTCCTACGGCAAAGATTTTCAATGATTATTTTGCGTATCATACATGTGTGTTTACAGGCATCTATACCAGCATTTTGTTGGCAGAACTTGTCCTCCTGGACCTGAGCTCTTAGATTATACTAGAAGTAACGTACAGAACTTGAGATTGTATGTGTGTCAAGGTTCAGCTGCCTGCCAGTTCAATCTTAAATTATCAGCCTGCGGTTACCAGGCTGTCAGAAGCTTCATAACTAGGAATAGTGAAGTTTACTGTCTGAATGTAGTCATTTCTGACGCTTTTATTTCGTTACTGGCGCGTCCCTACTTGTCCCTTTCTTGTGCGCTACGACAGAACGTCTCTGATACGTCTGTAAACAGATAAACCGTGCCATAGTTAGAAGAATACGCTGGCAGAAAACATTCTCGCGATTTTCCATAATCTTTACTTATAGATAGAGACCTGAAATATTCGCGTTTGCTTTTAGAAACAAGCTATAATTCCAACTAATATTATTTCGTGTTAATTCCGCAACTGGCCCTCGACTCTTGTGTCAGTTCCCGGAAGTCGCTGAGCCAACAGCAAAAACGTAACTAAATGCAGGCCCATATCACTGTGTTAACGAACAGCTAATGAGCAGCTATTGTTTACTTGAGTGCATATATATTCTTGGAGGCTAGCCTACATCTCAGTGAACTCGGGAATATTTTCGTTCTCTACTTATAGATAATAGCTGGCGGGTGTAGTTGAATACCTCCGCCCGGAAAGAGATAATTGTTTTCCGCTGTTATCTGCTTCAGCACACATACGAACTATATATATTTCATGAACTAGCGCATGTATTTTACGTTTCTGTTGCTGCATGTTTTCTGTTAACTGCTGTGAATCACTGTTAGAGATAGTGGAAAATCGTGAGAATGTTTTCTGCCAGCGTATTCTACGTCATGTATTATTGGCCGACGGTTATGTGGCCCGGTCTAGTTGTTTACAGACGAGTCACAGACGTCCAGTAGTAGCGCACTAGAGTTATCATTGGCCCAGTCAAATAGCGACTCGCCAGTAACGAAATAAAAGCGCCAGATATGAATATATTACATTGAAGCCTAGCAAACAGTCAAATTTTCCCGCGATACATCACCTTCTCTAATCATTGTATATCTTCCAGGATATGCCAAGCTACTAACATCCTTTCACCTTAACAAGCTCCTTCAGTAAGTTAAAACATTATTTCACATCACTAAAATATTCTGTTTATCTTTCTCAAATGACATTTATCGGGTGTTTGAAACGTGGAATACATTACATCAGTAAACTCGCGAATTTTTCCTATCTGTAAGTTAACAGGCTAAAATTAGCTTAGTTTTTAAAGTTTCCCATCACACTCTCGTCTCATACATTTTCCAGGTGACACCGGTGTTCATACACGAAAACAACACGTAGTTATGGTCAACGTACAATGCGCAGTTACCTTCACTGAAAGCGTAAAAGTTTGGGAGAGTGAAAATACGTAAGACAAGCCATATCACATGAGAAAAATTTCATTTGTTCTATTGGGAGCTAGGCGCCAGTGTAATGGCCATGTGTTTGTGTGAGTGAGGCACAGCGACAAGGGCGATGTTGGCCGGCTCATCTGGCGTGGTATAGCCTCTATCGCAAGACAATGTACAGCGTGCAGTGATATAGTAGAACACTCACCTGACTGATAATTTCAGTTGTGACCCTATATTTTTATTGGTGGAAAGTTTTAAGTGAAGTCCAATACACGTCTCTATTATAATCTCACGCGAATCTCGCGAGTAGTTTTTTAGTTGTTATAGATTGTAAAAAGCCGTTTTTAGTCATTTTGAGGGGCTCCTAAATTATCTTTCTAGGTAATGTGATGTACTGAAACTACCATTCCGAATAAGCTTCAAGTGTTTGTTCTTTTCGCAACTGCACACATTAGAAACATGTTTAGAAGTTTCTTAGAAAAAAAAGTGTTCTGCTAGCACGTTGCAACGCTGTTTACAAGGTAGGCGGGCGGACGCCTTAAAAAACGAATGAATTACACAAACCTAACGCAACAACAAATAATGACATTAAATAACTCTAAAAACGTAACTTATTCTGGGCATGAAAGCAACTATATTTGAAACAAAATTAACTAAGCATGACAAACGGTGATGTATAGAGGCTACTTTCGTGGCCATAGCTTGTTGGTCTATCAACTTCCGAAGTGATGGATGGTAGGATCGAGAGTTGGGTAATGTATTGTTGCGCGTGGTACTTTCACAGTCAAAACAATGTAATACATTTAAATTAATGGCCACCATACGTTTTGCTTCAAAAATATGTATCTATATAATCAAAACCAATCCTGACTTGTTCTATAACTTACATTTAGAAAAGTCTTTTTATCTAGACTGAGTTATAAACAGACAAGATTTCTCACTATCAGCGCCAACAAAACTGTTATAATTACAAACTTAACTGTTTGTCTAAACCACCATTTTTTAAAAACAACTATGCTGTCAACATCGCTGGCTGAGGTTGACTGTGATACGTCAGACGTAATATAAAATGTTCCTTATGATCCATTGGTCGAAAAATTTGTTTGTGGATTGCTGTGTACTGCTGAAAAAAAAAACATTTTAAAAAATTCCTTCAAAGAACATAATACAATTAATTGTAAACATCGGCTAGAATATTTGTAGTAATATAGTCAATTAATTGTTGTATCAGTCAGGCTAGTTTCATAAGAAAGATATTGTACTATAATATCGGAACGCGTGAACTTTGTTCACACTCGCGAAATGTCTAGTTAAATGTCAAGAATTTTATCTTAGTATAATTAGACCCAAGACAATAAAAAAATACCGCCACAAATACTTCTTCTTTTAAGATCTTCTTGAGATGAATGGCTAAAGTTTCTTGTCTCGTAACGAGACATGTTTGGATATCTGTGATGAAATAACATGAAATATATTTTACTGAGAAAGAAACATCGATTATAGAAGTTTATTAGCATAATTTGATCGTAACAGGCCGACACTCATGCCTCTTTATGAATATCGATATTTATGACAGCCAGTTTATCCTTGAACATAAATATTGTACATTAAAAAAAGTAACCTAAATATGGCGCCCCTGTTCACATAATAAAAAATAATTTCGCGTTTGAAGATAACGGAAAATACAATCGAATCCAAATCTCAGGGAAAATATTATCAAAACGTAGAAAAACTTACAAAGCTATGATACAATCACATTTTTGCTTGTATCTGACATAGAAAATTGACACAGCATTTACTTTTATGTTACAGCAATATTATTTTTTGAGAAACACTAGAAGAAGCTGTAAAGTTGCATACTGACATGTATAAACAAGGGGCAGTTTAATAACCTGCAAGTCAGAGAAGTATTGAACACTCGACCTTATCCAATACTGTTCACGAACGAAAACAAACACGCCTTGTATCAAAACCACAACCGATTGTCAAGATATATGATCGGGTTGAACATTAATTTAGGGAGCCTTATGAAGTGATTTAAATAAGCGTTTTTTTTTGCCGAAACTATTAATACCGTTACCAATATGTTACCTACGAAAGGAAATCACAGTAAAGAACATTACTGAATGATAGGCTGCGTGTTCAATTCTCACCTGGCTGACCTCACTTAATCAAAATCCTTGATCATGTGACAGAAAAAACAGATAAAGTTACATTTCGCAAACGTCTTTGGGTAACAAAAATTACGAAGTTATGTTGCAGCAGTCGTGAATCGACGTATTGATGGTTGCCGTTGAATCAATTCCGTTACTGTACAATTGAAAGGATAAACAATACAATCTCGAAAATGTTCGCAGAAGGGTCGTTTTTGTGGACCGGTATGTTTTTGTATTGTCTGCATCACATTAAGTTCCGCAGTGAAAATGAGTATATGAAGATCAAGGCAATTGAAAGAAACCAAATAAAGTATTTATTGTTCCTCAAAGTCATTATGTAAGCCTAAACAATGGCCTTGTAACTAAACAAAGAAGACTAAATACTTAAATTTACATAATTATATATATACATATATGTATATAGGTGAGGCACATAAATTGTTACAGAGCAATAGCACTCAAACTAGTGATCATATCCACAAATGTTTCAGACAAAAGTTTCAGTGTTCGAGAAGGCCGTCATACTCGGCCACCCTATTTTTTGTTATCGGTGGATGCACTGAAGCTATGTCAAGGTCAACTTCACTTTGTTAAATGGAACCATGTATCTTATTTTCGATGACATTAGTACCGATTTGACAACGAATTCAGCGACCTACAACACAAGGCCAATTAGTCACGAACTTAAAGGATCCACTAACTTTGGTTTGGGTCTACCTACCGAAGATGCTTAAAGTGATGACTCTCGACTTGTAAGTACTTGTTAATTCGCTGATGGAAAGACCGTCGAACGGCATCCAACATTTGTGGTGTAATTTCAGTACATGCACGACGTATTATTTTTCTCATGTCGCTAGTTGAAATCATCACCACTCTTGTGCACAATAAATGGCCCGGGGGGGGGGGGGAAATACACGATAAAAGTTGTTTCACAATGTCTGTAAAAAATTACTTAAGTGGTGCACGTGGAATTACTCTCTTAATTACAAACTATTTTCGTATTTGAACTGTTGTTTAGTGTAAACATCACTGTGCAGGCTCCCAACAACATTTTCGAAAAAAGTTTATTTGCCGCTGAAGTCCCAACAACAGACTGACGACGTACGTGAATGTTGTTCTACATGCTTTATATTTCTCGCTGATCTTATTCAGCACGTTCATCCAGGTTTATATCACATTAAACTCAATAAACCAAAACACAACAGCAATATAACGGAAGAATTAATGGAAATAACACGGCGTATCCAACACAGCGTACACAGAGTCCATCCATCGCTGGTTCCGAGCTTGGCTGTGAATACTAAACAGACCGTAAAATATCTGATATTATATGACCAACCATAGCGTACAAGAAATACCCTGACGTCTGACACCTCTTTTTAAGTTATCTTCCGTTGTAGACAGTTTCGTTACAGTAACGCTGTATGTTTTGAGTTTAACGCCAAGTCAATTATAGACGGACCTTAACAGCCTCTCGACCTCATTAGCACACATTACGCGCACTAATGATTACCGAAGAACCCAAATTCATTCGGCTGTAGCGTCGTTGAAGTAACAATCCGTAACAATGGCATTACTGATATTTCCCTTCTTCTAAATTGTAATTCAGTTGCTTGAACTGGTTATCTGTTTCGTGTAAACATTTTTATATCCAAACATATTAAGTAAATATCATCACCAATGATTTTAAATGGTTTATATGATACCGCTCTACAGATCATAAACTATTAAACACACTTTTGTCAAAACGGTAACTAGCAAAGCACTTAAACCGCAGATTATTAAATTTAAGCTTAAAATACCTATACCATATTTACAGGTAGACTGTGCCTTTACGAAGCGTCCCTAGTTAATAAATTGTCACAATTTCATGATGATTCGTTTATTCTAATATATCAGTGAATAATATATCTACGGCAGTATAACTTTCTTGAAGCAATGACAAAAACATAACATTGTTACCTGAGTCGAAGTTTCGATACAGTAATATCAATGCGATTATAAAAAACTTGGGATTTCAGCGAGGTAGTGTAATATAGGTCCATTTGTTTGTAATACATATTCTACTTATAGTAACGTAGATAGGTGATTTTTTGAATACATATGCGTATTAAAACCCTTTAGTAACTTATGTTATGTGACTATTAGCGAGGTGTGTTTTAGTATTTTCTGTCCCTTCCCGCTGCTACACTCGCATATATACTCCTCTCTGGTCAATGTCACCCATTGCTCCCCACTCTTCCACTCCAATTGTGCCTTCAAAGACAAGAACACGCCCAGGTTGTAAACATTGCAATCCACACAACAACAAAAGCGAAGTTGGATACAATTTGGATTGAGAAAAAAATATTATTATGCGATCTATCGGCGACAATACAAAGCAGAGAACAGATGAACGAAAAATAAATGTTGCTCCAAATAGGTTTTTCTTCACCAAGATGTTCCACATGTCTTGTTCCATTTAGCTTTATAAAAGCCGTCTCGCTTTTACAAATAGGCCTACTTGCCTTTAGCACTTTTTATTTAATTACAATTTATTCTCTGTTCTTTATTAACCTAACCACAACACATAACAACGGCATATGGCGGCAGCTAGGTCCTGTGTGTTTTCTTTTCAGTCCAGTCCGTGTTTACTATAGAATCTAAATTCGGATTCTTAACTCCAGCCCACCTCAACAAGAGGAGTGAATTATCACGCTTCACTCCTCCTTCAGTACACAACAAAGTGTTTATAGTAAAATTTCAATCTGGATTCCTCAGTCCACTCCAGGTTCAATCCGGGTTGAAATTTTACCATAAACGGCTTAATTGTGTACGTCCGTCGTCCGCTTGTTCAGATTTCATTTATGTAGGGACGTTCCTTAAGGCAACAAAGGTCATGTATAGAGATGATGGTATATCGCGAAAATGTTTTGTGCCAACATATCCTTGAAAACACTGTAGTTTCTTGCAACATATATAATTGCGTGATATAGGTCTGACACAACGTAGCTTTCAGCAGAACATTAACAGGCATCACATCTTACAATATCGAGATTTTTATTGGTTCAGTCAAAGAGGGTAACCGCTCCACGTAGCCTACAAGCTAAAACCAGCAGTCTTCTGGTAAGCTGAACGTGTAATGAAATCCAGAAATCAGTCAAGTTTTCCCGCTATAAACCATCATTAGGGACCCCTATTTTTCGCGGAAAGACTTTTGTCTCACTATGTTTTGGTGCCTTACGTGCACATCTGCAGTTTCGCTTCGTGGTCTGTGATTGGATATTTAACTGTCACGAGCTTTGGGATTCTACCGGCAAATTACAGGCGTGTAGTGTTGCAGGAACGTTATTGTAACTGGCTAAGTCAATTGAGATACGACTCTTCACATATACTCGCTGCCAATAACCAGGAAGCAGAATTGCGGATGTGCACGTCAGACACTGAAACAAATTGGGGCAAAATTCTTTTGCGGTAAAACAGGGTCCCTAACCATCATCTCTAGGCATGTGTCAAAACAGGAAACGTTGGCGAGTTAAATTACCAACAGGCAGGCTTTAATTCCACTACCTCGCGTTTTTATGTGTATCAACTCTACGTCGATTGGCTACTGCCCTAATGAGTACGAAGTTTCACCAAGGAGCAAGTATCACGGGACTGTGCCTTTGTTGTCTTGTAAGGTTGTTGTTTTCTCGAGGTTCCCAAGGCGAGTCCTTTAATCCTGGTGCAATAGCAGATGCAGCGTAGATCAATATTCGTTTGAATCCCAGCTTGTGGCACAGGTGCACGTGTTTAATGTGCCTGCCTTGGAGGACGTATGATGAGTGCGACCAATACGTGCGTAATATTTGATCGTATACCCTTTATCTTATGAAGGACTCTGAACAAAGATCATTGTGTCTATAAAGGTACACAAAAACGCCCGTTTTTTAACATTTTCGACCGCGATAAAAATGCTTTACATACTGATTTACAACCTAAAATGAGCATAAGTAAGTATGTGGATTTTTAATGCTAGGCAAACGTTAAGTGTAACCATACATCGTATGTCGGGCAAACTATTGATATACAGGCATACTTTACTGATGAAAAATAGTTCTACAATGGTGAGAAGTAATCCTACGCAAAACAAAAAATCGTTATGTTAATCTAACGTAATCTAACCTAACCTAATCTAACCTAATCCAACATTACATAAACTAACTTAACCTAAAGTAATTTTTTTACGCAGGACTATTTTTATCTATTGCAGGATCATTTTTCGTTGGTAAACTATACCTCTAAAACCAATGGTTTGGCCGATATACGATGAGCAGTAGCTGCTCTTCAAATTTAGCGAATGTTATTCTAAGCAGACATCACTAATGCATGTTGAATGGTTTTCAAATAAACTTGTGTCGGCCGAAACTCTTCACATCACTCGCCAGTTTGGCCACCTTAACATACGCAATACACTAAATTATCCTGAAGCTAGAGGCGATACGTGGTCGCGTTACAAAAATGAAGCAGTACTAGATCCTACTATAGACGCGGAGCAAAGGTCCCTATATACGTTCATGCAGGACACAACTTATATATTTTTTAATTTGGTGTGACTGAAGCCATGTTACTGGATAGTACGTTCCTCGTCTTTCGCACGCTTCTGGCTGGTTGGTATACCTGCACCTGCCAGTCTAATGGGTCTACAAATAGCGTTGTGTATAGTCATCGTCCAGTACCGCTTCTATTGGAACACATCCACGCCAACTCGCCACTGCTTGCAGCGTTTTTGTTGTAGTCCCTTTTTATATGGCACTTCAAAACATTCATCAAGTATAGAGATTATGGTATGTCTAGAGCCACTGATTTTTGGTGAAAAGATTTCTGCAACAATTTGTTTCAATTCCTTATGTGAACATATGTTTCTCTGTTTCATGGTCAGTGATTGGAAGTTTGTAACTTTCATCGTCTCGGGGTCCTACCTGCAAATCACGGACGTGTGGTGTCGCGGTAACATTGTTCTGGTTGGTGCAGTCAAATGAGCCACGCCTCTGCCCTATTATATTCTGCCAATAACTACGAACCATAGTTGCCGGTGTGCACGTAAGGCATTGAAACAAGTCGTTGCAGAATTCTTTTCACCAAAAATCAGTGGCTCTAGGTATGTCGCGAAAATGTTATATGTTAACATACCCTTAAAACACTATAGTTTCTTGCAACATATATGATTCGGTGATATCTGACACGACGTAGCTGTCTACAGACTAATAACAGGCCTCAAATATTACAACAGCGGGATTATTATTGACTTAGTCAAATAGAGTAACAACTCCACGTACAAGCGAAAGCCAGTCATCTTACCATAAGCTAAATGTGCGTTTAAACCCAGCAGTCAAGTTTTCCCGCGATAAATCATCCCTAATCATGTAGTTTTATATCTGGAAAGAGCACATCCTAGTGTTGAGACGTACGAATGTTTCTATATTTCTGATTTATGAATTACGTTGGTATTTTTCTAGATAGGTCAGTCTGGAGAAGCGGTTTTAAAGAAATTTTGTGGGGTTACAAATATATGGAATCAAAGTTTGAAGTGTTTTCTTTTAGTAAGGAAACATACTGGTAGGGAAAGGAAAAATTCGCGAGTACGAAGACCTGTAGGCTACTGTATTATGCATATAGTCAAGCCCCGTCTATTCGTTCATTGTCTGTTGTTCCACTGAGTAGCAGCTATAGTGGACAAGTAGTCGGGGCTTGAGTATGCAAAGGATAGATGTTTCTAACATTCAGGTCGTTGAATTTACGACATTTTCCTGTCCACAGTAATGAGTAGGCAGAGGAAGTTTTCGCGAAAAGAATTTTCCATCTCTTTGTTTCAGTGACTTACGTGCACACGCGCACATCTACTGTACGGAAATTGTCTGGGTGTATTTGTGCAGAGTATTTTTTCATTTGACTGTGTCAGCGTACGTATGTGATTGGCGGATAGAACCCCAAGACGCTGGGAGATGAAACATGAAAACACTGACCGCGAAACAGAGCGGCAGATGTACATGTAAGACACTGAAACAAAGTGTTGCAGAAATATTTTCACGAAAACTACCGGGCCCTAGTAATGAGAAGAAGAGGCGTGAGGCGCTGCATCTAGAGCCAGTGATTTCTGGTGAAAAGAATTTAGCAACAACTTGTTTCAATGCCTCACGTGCACACCTTCAAATCTGATTCGTGGTTATTGGCAGATTATAATAGGGCAGAGACGTGGCTCATTTGACTGCACCAACCAGAACAATGTTACCGCGACACCACACGTCAGTAATTTGCGGGTAGGACCCCGAGACGCTGAGAGTTAAAAACTTCCAATCTCTGATCACGAGGCAGAGAAACAGATGTTCACATAAGGCACTGAAACAAATTGTTGCAGAATTTTTTTCACCAAAAATCACTAGATCTATGCATGGCCACAGACCAAATATAACTACAGACGTGAAATGACGAGACGGCTTGTTTAATACGGACGAACTTCACCACGTGTTGGCTGCCCACGTCTGTTTGGCTCCTGCATGTTGTGTCTGAGTTCCTATTGGCCTAGATGCCGGCGAAGAGGGCAGCCACTTCACGCCGTTCCCGCCATGTTTCTGGTCAACGAAGCCATGTTGCTGGAGTGTGTGACAGAGTTTGCCGTCCTACTGGCTACTTCATTAATGTACTCTCAAATATATTGTGTCATGGCCGTCCCTGGGCCGGACGATAACTTGTCTTGATGACAGCTCGTGCGGGGGCGGCAGCTGGTGGTTCCTGTTCTCACAAGTTCTCACCAGACACAAAGAGTGAGGCCGTGAACCCATGGGGAAAACTCTGCGACACAGTTATATAACTACCGTATATTACACTACCTTGCACTGCCTTGTAACGAGCTGCTGACACGAAAGTCATTCACATACTGAAGTACAAGATGATGATGTTGCACGTAGATCAACAAAATGTTTTTCAGTCAGTCGGAATTTGTATCACCCGGTGACAGCGTAGGTTTTATAACACTTGTTTCTCCCGAAACATAAAAAAATTCACATTTTTAATTCATTATTGTGCCAAAAAAAAAAAAACACACACAAACGGAACTACAAATGCTATAACAAAAATCATTACTTTTCCACCCCACCCACAATTATTCCCCTTTTCCCCATTTTTCCTCTTTGTCATTCGTACTAATAGGGTCGTACGCTACACAACGACATAATAAGAATTTATTGGTTTCTGGACGTACGCCATTGCTCACGTTTTTGCTGATCAAACCTGTGTTGGATGACAAATAACGGAAAACGAACAAGAAAATAATACATATAAAAATATATAAACGCACACAAAAATAGAAAAAAAATCAAATTCAGAGGATTTGTCAGTTTTTTTGTAAACAATAAAGAATTCTGGAGATAGAATTCAGTCAAATATCGTGACAACAACACCCAGACACAGAAGACAGACACAAATATAGGACCAGATTCCCAATATGAAAAAGATGGAAATAGACAAAAAACAGCGAACAGTGGACAACAAACACAATACAATACAAGACAATAGACAACACAACACAAGTAAAACCAACGAAAAAAACTTACAGAAATCCTCTGAATTTGATTTTTTTCTATTTTTGTGTGCGTTTTATATAAAAAGAAAAAAAAATTTCTTGTTCGTTTTCCGTTATTTGTCATCCAACAAAGGTTTGATCAGCAAAAACATGAGCAATGGCGTACGTCCACAAACCAATAAATTCTTATTGTAAACTCCCATTGCAACAAACATTTAAAAATTTCAACAACGACATAAGTAATATTTCATTCAAACATTATTTAAACACATGTACTCAAACATACGCAAAAATTTAGGTACTTTCAAGTATTTGTTTTAATACGAACAACTTTTACGTAAAATTCCAAAGGTGTCCTTCTGTAGCTAAATACGTTAACTTCCACTCAAAATTATTTCGTTCGTATCGTCTGAATAGCTTATACTTCGTGTAAGTAGAGAAAATAGTCAAATCGCTACTTTGACATGCGATTGCACGAAAACTTTGGAACCGAAAAATATTTCATTTGTGGGAAATTACTACTAATATAAGAGTTGGGCAGTGTTTGGTAAAATTATAAAATTACGATTTTCACTACAGAGCGCTCGTAAGTTAATATACCTGTGCTGTGGAGCATACAAAAAAAATCTGAAAAAAAAATTACGCTTTCCACACTTTTTTACCTACGAATTTCAAAAAAGTGAAAAAAAAAAAAAAAAAAAAAAAAATCGCAGCATCCGAAACAGCGGTTTGATCCGAGCCTTCAACATGCCTGCTGGCTTGGCCACGCCGCGCCACTCAAAGTGCCAGAAGAAATTAATCAATCACACACTGCATCACGTGCCAACAAAATGTGTGGTGTTTTTGAAACCGTCACACATATTCCAACAAATTGCAATTTTTACATTTCCGTTCCCTGGTCTCAAAGTAACTTTTACATGTTAACTTTCCTATAGAGACTCCTCATAGTTGTTTCAGATACGCATAATTAGGGCCCGGTAGTTTTCGCGAAAGTAATTTTGCATCACTTTGTGTCAGTGTCTTACGTGCGCACCTGCATCTCTGCTATGTGGTCAGTGATTGGATGCCGTAACACCCAGCGTGTGGAGGTTAAACCCGCAAATCACAGACGTGATGTGTCGCAGTTACATGTGTACTGATTGGCACAGTCAAATGAATAATGACTCTGCACAAAAACACTCTGTCAATAGCCATGAAGTTGAGCTGTAGGTGTGCACGTAAGACACTGAAACAAAGTGGGGCAAAAAACTTTTCGCGAAAATTACCGGGCCCAACGCATAATAATTTTTTTACTATCTTACCACACTGCACTAGCACTTAAAGGCGAGGGGAGATATTGTGAGAGAGTTACACTCAGCCTTACAGCAGCTGTTCCAAGGTCCTGTTTACGCAACAGCCACAAGCTGTTTCTACTGCTATCGTGATAATTATTTTTTAAACCTAAACGAGAGCCGACATCACAATCCGTTTAGCCGTTTTGTTAAAAATAATTTTCACTACATTGGCTACTTTTTTTCAAGACGGTAAAATTTATGGTTCCAGCTAATTATGTCATAAATGGAATTTTCGATAGTTGAATTACTAGTTAAAACCACGACCGTAAAAGTACAGGTTTGGACACTCGCCTACCTACCAATGTATTTTGCTTGACCCCTTTGTTGTTTGGCTGTAGTTCGCCAAGTTGTCGATAGTGTTGTAAGTCTTTGGCGCTGCAATCAAGGCGGTCGGGATCAAACTCCGCCCACTTTTTTCTAGTATTTACATTATAAAGTAAATAAAGATTGCTGGAGCCATGCTTTGGGATTGTAAGCGAAGGAAGTAATTCATAAATTGATAAAAAAATACGTTTAGATAAACTGTTAATCTTTGCAGGAGGGAAGTGGGGTGGAGTTTGACCCCGACCACCCTAACTGCAGCGCCAAAGACGCACAACACTCACGGTAACTTGGTGAACTGCAGCCAAACAACAAGGGGGTTAAGTTTCCAGGCGAGTGTCCAGACCTGTTCTTCTACGGCCGTGGTTAAAACCATGCAATTTCTTGTCTTGAGAAAACCGTCTAGCATGGCAAAATCATTTCCAACAAAACTCTCAAACAAATGGATTATATCGGTTAAGCTTTAAACAATAACTAGCATCAAAAAAAGCAGAAAAAGGGCAGTATGGCATCAAATACACTCAGTGGCCTTGGAACAGGCGAAGGGGATTAGGAGTACATAGCATCCCCAAATGTAGGGAGTACGGTACAATACATAGTTTGTAAAGTCTTTAAATATATGAAACTGACGAGTAGTTCACAGATGTAATGAGAATTTATTTGGTAAATTTAATAATTTTCATGTCTAATTCTTCCTCGCCTCAACACTTTCTCTACAGTCCAACTCATAACTGATTATTTTAAGTACAGTAACAACTTATTCTCACAATGGGGAAAATAGGAAGTATGAGGTTAAAACTTCAAATTCACACCATATCAAGCAATAGAGAGAAAAGTTTTCAGTGACGTAAGAGTTAGCAGACCTTAGCTTTTTATTACACGTTTGAGGATCATAAACGGGGAAGGCGACAAGTAGAATATAATACATCCGTCAAACACCTCATCGCCTCTAGGCGCAGAGTACTAAACTATAGAGTGCAGTGTTTTCACAGACAATGTTATTGAAAGGGAATACGAGTGCTATTTTATTTGTGGAAAGTATGTGGTAAAGTTCAATGAAGGTTTATATTATTTTGTTTTATGATTACGGTTGATATTTCCTCAACTATAGAAACGTGTAAAAGTCATTTGAGCACATTTGAGGAGCTTGGTCATCATGTTTTAATTTAGCAGACGGCATTTTAAAAACCATAGGGACATAGTTTGAAGTGTGTCTTCGTTTCGTGGGTAAACGAATTGGAAACGTTTTCAAAAGGTATACAAGAAAAAATACTTTCCGTGCGACGCGGCAGCACGGGTCACGCGCCAGGTCAACTATTACGAGAGTACTAACATCACACATGGGTACTCACTGTTTCATTGAGAATAGTCACATGAACTCTAATAAAGTTCATCCCATCCTTTTTTTCCCACGTTTTAATGATATTTTAAAGAAAGAGACACGTTAAGGGGCCCGCCTCGTGGCATATGTGTTTGTGTGAGTGAGGTATGGTGCTAAGGGCGACGTCGCTTCTACGCTTAAGGCGTGCAGTCTTCGCGAAAAAAAAAACAAATTTCCTATGGGACTTTAAGTGGTCACCCTATTGTTTTATTTACGAAATCACTTATCTAAAGTCTAATGCACTACCCTTAAGTGGTTTCACATGTATTCGGCTATATTATTTTCCGCTATAGCAGCCTGAAAACCCCGTTTTAATTCATTTTGACGTGTCCTAAAAGAGGATATCTAATACGTGTGTTGTCTTGAAAGTACTTAAGGGCAGTCGTCTGAAGTGTGTGTTCTTTTCGTAGAGAAACGGCCTGAACACACTTGTATTCGTTTCGGTGTAAAACTTTTTCTTCAAACACGCTGCAGTGTGATTTTATGGCAACGAGGCGGGCCCCTTAAGGAGTAACAATTGTTTATGTAAGTGAATAGGCTAGTAAAATTGTTTGTTTGGAATGCTCTTAAAGATAATTATGATCAGGTTAACTTTCAAAAAATGTATAATACCGTGTCAGAAAAGAACAATTATAGTAACATATTTTCAGGATGTACGTGTTAAAATGCAAATTGTTTGGAAATACGCTTTTCACGTAACTATTTTATATTTTGCCGATGTACGAAAAGTAGAAAACACTTCAGACAGGCACTGTCCCTCAATAACACGCACATTAGTAACGGAATTCTGAGACCCAACAAAGCTAAATATTGATTTTTTGACAGCGCAGCCTCAAAGTATACCAACCAGATGCATACTAAACTCAGTAACGCAGCACTAAATTATGCTACAAAATTCAAACCAAGAAAATTATATTGCCAAAACATGTAATCTTGGCTACTTTTCTCAAGGCAGTAAATAATATTATTAGTTAATTATGTAATTAACAAAATTCTGGTTGACTTTTTGGTCGAAACCATAAAATTTTTTTGAAAAGAAAAAAATAGCTATCACGACAAAACCAATTTTGAACAAAACTGGCAGACTGATATGTGATATCTGCTCTCGTCTAAGTTTAAAAAATAGCGATCACAAAACCAATAGAAACAAGAGAGAATGGTCTTAAGGTGACAGCCTGGGTGAACGTGTTCTGCGCGTGTGAGCCTAGAAGTTTGTAAGCTGTAAGGACGAGACAGCACAGGTATCACGCCTCACCCTAGCCTCTAGGTGTAAGTAACTGAATTGCCATGCAGTCTTTTCGACAACACTGTTAAACATTTCCGTAAAATCACGGAAATATTTACAGAAAAGTACTGTAATTTTACAGAAGTAGCTTCCGTAACATGTTGTTTACGGAAATTTGTCTGTATTGCCAGTTTACGGATGTTTGACCGTAACTTTCCATAAATTCATGGAAATATGTTTCTACAATTTTAAAGCGTATTTTACTGTGTTTCTTTAAAAAAAAAAAGTGGTATTAATAATCACAATGAATCCTGGATGTCAAATACAAAAGTTGTCTCGTTTAAAGTTGATATCTTACCACTGCATGGAACTCATTTATCTATATATATATATATATATATATATATATATATATATATATATATATATATATATATATATATATATATATAAATGAAAGCTGACTGATTGACTGACTGACTGACTGAACTGACTGACTGACATATCAAACTGCAGCCCAAACCACTGGACCTAGAATCGTGACATTTTTTTGCGGGGTTCCCTTCAAGTCGTAGGCGAGCACTAAGAAAGAATTTTTCGAAATTCGACCTCTAAGGGGGTGAAAAATGGTGACATGTATTTCCGAAGAAACGTCGATAGTGCTCGAACCCTACGGCCAATCATGGTGATTTTTACTTTAATATTAAACTCGTAAAAATGCATATTTGCCAATTTAAAGATTTTTCGAAGTTCAACTTTTAAGGGGTTGAAAAGACCTTAAATGCGTTTCCAATCAACTATCGATATCTATCGAACCCTTCGGGATAGAGAGTTGATATTCACTTCAAAATATTGCTTACGTTAATACCCAAAAAGTAATTTTTAGGTTTTTTTGAAATTCGACCCCCAGGCAGTAAAAAGGGGCAAAATGTGTTTTTAATTAATCGTCTATATCTTTGAAACACAATTGGCTATCGTCGTGATTTTAACTTTAATTGGTTACTTTTACAAATGTCTATGACAGGACTCAAAATCGTTTCGAAATTCTTTATATAAAGGGGTGAAAATACGTGAAATGTGTTTTCGATTATCCTTCCATATCTATCGAATCAATCGAGATATCGAAATACTCTTTGCTTTAAATTGGTGCTTTTGTAAATTTCCCAAGTACCATTTAAATATATTTTCCGAATTCAGCATTAAATTGGTTAAAAATGGGGTAATATGAGTTTTCGACTCACATTCGATACATATCGATTTCATAGTTTTTTATATAGAGACGTGATTTTTGTTTAGGATTGATGTTTACTCAAATACCTAAAAAGTAATTTTAGGAGTTTTCGAAATTCGCAACCTAAGAACGTGAAAAGGGGTGAAAAGTGGTGAAAAGCGTTTTCAAATAATCGTCGATATATCTTGAACCCAGCGGGCTAATGTGTTTTTTACGTCCACGAGATACCAATAAAGTATCCTAAAACGTGATTGAAGGGTTTTTCGAAATTCACTCTCTTAAGTGGTGAAAAGACCTTGAACGTGTTTTAGATAAATCCTCAATATCTATCGAACCCGTTGAGATACACAATTAATTTTTGCTTCAGGGTGATGATTACAGAAATTATCGCAAAACTGTTTTCAGATTTTTCGAAATTCTATTTCTTAATACTGTGCAGGGGTGATATGTGTTTTTTTTAGTGAATGATCGATTTTGATTCGACTGAACGGGCTAGCGATGTGATTTACACTTCAGTTGGATACTTACACAAATGTCTAAAATGTAAATTTAAAATATTACTAAATTTGACACCCAAAAGGGTGAAAAAGCACAAAATTTGTTTTCCATCAACCCACGATATCTATCTAACCAGTAGCGATTTTGAGGTGTTGTTCGCGTCAGAGTGATGCTTACGTAAATATATATAAAAAAAAAATGTATGTAATATATTTTTTTTATAAGAAACGTGATTATTAAGAATAAAACTTAGTTGGTCAATAATCAAGGCAGACGATCCGAAAAGCAGGAACAAGCATAGAGAAACAACTTATACAGGAGTTTCACTACAGTAACCTATCGAGACATGGTGTTGTACAACCTCTATGAGCTCAAGACACAGATATTTTATTTTTTTTTTTTTTTCAATAAATTTTATTTTCATAAATTATTTCGACGTTACGTGACGCAGTTGTTTGTCACTCAGGTATAAATTCCGGGAGGTTCTGGGCTCGAATTCCGTTAAAAGCTGCGTGCAAACGTTCAATTCTGACAAACAAAAACTAAAAGGCAGATCGAATTAGTGCAATTTACATGTAGTCTTTTAAAGGGGTAAAATTGCAGTTCGCTTTCCACTTAGGTTCCTCTACATTATCAGCTGACATATCGTCAGTATACTGACAAAAGTGACTAAGTCATAAATGCTATTTCGTTTAAAACAGTAGTAAATTGTAGATATTAACAAAAATGTGGTATGTTACTATACTGTGACACAACAGTACCAAACGACGAATAGACTTTAAACTTGGGCAATTGTTCGTGAACAACATTTACATATTCCTAGCATTTTTATAATTTTATCTCATTTTAACTTTATCACTTTTGGCAGTAAACCGACTATATATCATCTCACTAATCTCAGGTTTGGGGCTCCAAATACGTTTCCGCGAAACCTTTACCCTCTGAAACTTTATAATGTTAATAAAGTTCAAGTGAATATTTTGAAAATATATAATTGAGGGCACCGTCATCAATGGTTGTGCACAGGATAAACAGATGTTTCTCATTCGATTAACCACTTACCTTAGATGTCTGTAACTACCCCACAACGTCAAATAGGCCCAGGCGAAGTCGCTGTTAGTGGCAGGGACAAACTTAAGACTGTTTTTCGCGTGGACAGCTATAGCTACTTATCCTTCAGCAGAATTAGTTCAACTAGCCGCTTGGACATTCTAACACTTGATGACTGAAGTATCAATCTTGTGTACAAAGAGGTTTTTCAATAAAAGTAAATATTATCAGTTACGAAAAATATTCGCGAGCAAAGCCGCGGGGGACTGCTAGTTTATTCATAAATTGTCACTGTGGTTCAATGGTTAGAGCTTCTGCCAGGCAGTTATAATGGCGTGCGTTCGGATCCCAGCGACATCGAAAAATATTTCAGGTTACTTAATAGTACGTCAGAATCTCGATAACACATAGTTAATAAGAAAATGTAGTATTACTGGAAAATGGAGTGCTAGTAGATTAAAGACATTTAAATTTTTTTTGCGAAGACGGATTGTCCGTTACTTTACTGAGGGTTCCATTTTCAAGAAAATCTGAGTGTCCGTTACTTTACGAAGATTTCTGGATAATGTTTTGCCAATACTTTTCCGTAATCTCACGGAAAATGTTTTTCTAACAGTAAACTCGCCGCATTGAGACATTCAATGGTGAATCTATTATTTTCGGACGCATATTATTAAAGAGAAATGGGTAAGGTACACACTTATACCTATTAAAATATACTGCGCTAAGATTTATACACTAAGAAAAATAACTTTTCGCAATTTTCACCCGTTATAAAATATGAATTAATGAGTTGTAGTGAATTTGAAATGGGTATACACACGTATAACGTTCTTTAAACGGTATTTCAAAGCAAGTTTTAGGCCCGAAGGCCAGCACCCCCTCCTTCCACCCGCATTGAAACTGTACTCGGACGAGTGGATCAATGCACGGCACATATCCTCTTCTTTTCTTGTGACTCCTCTTAATGTCTTTGTGCCTGTGCTAACATAATTAATAAACACAGCTTTCTACCGATATTCCATTTAAAACTTGCCCTCCTCACCAATCAGTGTTCGCCCAGACCCTGTTTTAATCAGGCCTTTACCCAGGCGGCACCTTATGGGTCATCGGAACCTAATATTTCTAGCGCCTTTACTGCCTTTTACTCCTGCTCCAGTTGTCTTAGCCACTGGTCGACATCTGCGAGTCGTTTCGTAATCTTTGTATTGTTACCCAATCGTGGTATTTATTTCAAACTAGACATCACCCACATGTGATGAACAGTTTGTTGGCAATCTAGTAACGGTCTAAGTTCTGAACACTGGTCTGGACAGGTGGTCACCTTAAAGAGCCGTAGGAAGAACGGTTAAGCGGAAAACTTGTTTGTTAGTTCAGTGCTTGTTTTTTTGTGGGATGCGTTAGTAGCAGATGTCAAGGCTGCTATTATTACTCCTTCTCTTCTTAGCCTCCGATGTACAAAACTGCTCCAGGCAGGAGGCGCACGTAATAAAGGCCTAAGTTAACTGAATACCTGGAAATCACTTTATTTGCAACAGCAATAACGTTTCTTGCTGCAAAGAAAAGTGTTGTTTAAATATGAGCCACTAAATAGTAACATAGCCGCAAAGGTTGCATTAGTTGACAACAAAAACTGTGTTACTGTCAAGACAGTTTAATAGATTCCTTGTGGTGAAGTTGTGATATTATTTTTTAAATGAAGCTTAATGTGGAAGATAATATTGTCTTTACTTCAAAGAAGCTTTTATAATTTTCAGGGAGGGAAGATGTAGCAACATAAAACATAATTTCTTTTTTAATTTTATTTGCTATGCTGCGTGCTAAATATTCTCAAAGAAAAATCTTTCTTTGTGAAATGAAAACATGTTTACTTTGTCCTAAAATCGCGCCATTTTACAACTTCAGACCGAACCCACCGCTTTTAGTTCCGGCTCAAGTACCAGAACAAAACCCTCGCTCCCCTCAATAAAATAGTCTAGATCCAGTACGCCTTCTACCTCCCCAATTCAAATATGTAGGTACCTCTGATACTCTGACTTAACGGGCAAGCGTGTAACACGCCTACGTTGGAATCTATACCTCAACGAATACGCAGTTGAAGCACAAAAAAAGTCCGATGACAGTTGCGTTAAGGCCATGATCTCCCGTTTATTTCAAACAATTGCAAATAACTCAAAAATTTTTAAACTAAATGCTTTGAAAAAATTTGAGACAGTGTAAAGTCATACGATATACAATTTCGCTAGACCGTTTCTTAAAATAATGTACCGTTTGCGAGAAAAAAATTATTTTGCTTCATTTTGGTTTTTTTACACAACAAAATGTGTACTATTTCGGGGGTAAAAATCTAAAAATCCATTTTGGTGTATTGCCACAGAAAAATTCATATAAAACCTTTGGTATATAAGTGTTAAAACTGCCAAAGGAATTTTTGTTATATGTATTAATTTGCGTTCAAAAAACATTTTCGAAACCACTGCTAAACTAGGGAGCGCGGCCTTAACACAACAGAGCTGAACTGGACGGACAGCCTCTGGAAGAAAGTGGTCATTTTATTTGTTGGCCGCCAGCGATGCTAAATTAAACCTGTCGCAAGTGGCATTCCTGGTTGGGAGAGTCTGTCTACATGGTACGTGGAACAAGTTGTACCGCGTTTTAAATATACATTTTATACGAGAGAGTTACACAGGGGCGTCATTTCAGGTTTTGATAAGGGTGGGGGGGCAAGGTTTTGTTTTCTGGCGACAGTGACCTTGTTGCATCTTTTTTATTAATTAAGCATGTATAAATTAGATACTTTAATAATAATACTTCAGTTTTATGTACTTAAGTTAGCATTATTTACATTTAAAAATTACAAAAAATATATTTATGCACATAAAATTCTAAATCCAGGGGGGGGGAATTTGCCCCCCCCCCCTGTAGCCCCAAAGGACGCCCCTGGAGTTACAACTGCGACCAAACGAGAATGGACCGCGATGTTTAGAAAGCAAGGGGGAAATAAGAAAGACAAGCATTGAAGCATGTCTGAAATATGAACATAAGTACTTGCGTTCTTTCACTCCGTTTGTCCACTCGCCGCAACAGAGATGCGCCATTTCGCTTTAACTTGAATAGCAATTATAAAAATTGGTTTCGCACTATGTCTTCGCAAAGAACTTACCTAACATAAGTTTTAAATAATTTATTTCTGAAAGAATTACTCGACCACAAACGCAGCCAAAGAACGTATATAAACTACATACTTACCGCATACGTTTTACCAGCAATAAAATAGGGACAGTGCTCGATAATTCGAAGAGACCGGAAAAATTCTCTGCTTCACTGGCATGTACGCTAAAGCCATCAGGAATATATATATATATATATATATATATATATATATATATATATATATATATATATATATATACACTGAAATGGAAAACAGCTGCTCATTGGTTGCTCGTTGACATAGTGATAACACTTGTTTGGTCCAGCATTCAGTGGTTTGGTCCAGCATTGAGTTGTTTGGTCCAGCATTCAGTTGTTTGGTCCAGCATTCAGTTGGTTATCTTGTACTGTCTGAGCGGCCTTCAGGAGGTTGAAATAAGCCGAGGCCTAATTACAAAAGTGATACCAACATACAATTATTTAAATACTAGCTTGTGTCTCAATGGAAATGCGAATTTTTCAGGCCCCTAACAATTAATCACTTGATATTTTTACTTGCTACAGACAATACAAATTAACGCAATATGGGTGACACTAGTAAGGGCGTCAAGAATAATAATGACACAAATTTGCGATTATCACTATATTGGCGCGCATTGTTTTTGCAGACGTATTTTTTCTATAGAGCTTAAAGGAAGACAGCGGTTTATATTTTTATGTGTATTTCGCTAAAGTCAGTCGAATGCTGATACATTTCGGTTTTACTGTCCAGGTGGGTATTTTATAGGTAGACAATTAAGAAAAAGCAGTTTTTCGCTGTTTTAAAGTGGGCCCGAAAACTTGTTTTACATAAGTGTGCCATATTTTTAAAACAGAGAAGCATATTTTTTCTCAATAGATAAAAGACACGGTATACGAGTTCAGGAGTTTGGCATCAAAAATAACGCGTATGACACGTTACTACACTGGCCATGCGCCAGTCGAGTGTTATCTCAAGCGCTCTGTATAATAGTCATACATATTTTACTTTCTCGAAGAAAGGAATATTTCCTCTTATGTTTATTCATGCGTTTGAATAGGTAACAGGACATGCATTTTGCCTCGCCTTAGTATCCAGAAATAAGTCATTGAACTGGCATGCAGTTTTCTAGCCGACTACTCTCCTCAATCACGCTTTCTGTAACTACCCTATCATGATTATGACGCATCATCAAATATAAACGTGTATTGTATACACCTATACCTGGAGATGATGTTATACCGCGAAAATTGTTTGTGCCAACGTACACTTGAAAACACTGTAGTTTCTTGTGACATGTATAAATGGGTGATATACGTCTTGACACAACGTAGCTGTCTGCATACCAGTAATACGCATCAAGTATTACAATAGCGGGATTCTTATTGGCTCAGTCAAATAGGGCAACAGCTCCAAGTACAAACGAAAGTAAGCAATATTTTCATAAGCTGAACGTGCGTTGAAGCCTTCAAACAGTCAAGTTTTCCCGCGATAAACCATCGTCTCTACCTATGACTTTTAAAAGAGTCCGCACCAAAATATCCATACCTAAAGAGGACCGCAAATACATCCATTCTTTCCACTTGGAACAAACTTTGTGTCACAGAAAACTAGAGAATACATACAGACAAACACGCAACTAAACAACCAAAAGGACTTCGTTTGGAACTGACAAAGGAAAACATAAGCCATTCTTGAAGTAATTCAGTCAGTGAGCTGCAAACAACAACACGAGAAATAAAATCGATACAAATAAAAATACGGGCACAGATAAACCAACCACGAAAGGTTGTGGTCAGTTTGGAAACAAAAAACTTAGATAATTCCACAAAAGGAAGTCCATCAGTAAATTGAGAAAGAACGAAACAACAGACAAATATAACTACAGCAGCAAACAGGAAAAAGGGACGAAAAAATAGCTGTTTGTTGGTGACATGACGCAAGTAAGATACAAACACTTTGAGGAAAGCAAACAAAAACAATTAGCACAATAGCTAGTAGCTTCAGAGCATAAGCTGGAAAAGAATTTTTTGTAGCAATTATATAATAAATTAAGATCATGTTTATACGATTTTTAAATACTACACATACACACACACATATATATATACATACATATATATATAATGCTCTTTTTAACATATAACATGTTGTACATAACTATAGAGGAAGCCGGAATTTTAATTTATGTAGTTACATATTAAAACACTGACTCAGGGCATCTAAGGTTAGAGCGTGTGATTAAAACATCATAATTAACTTACAGTTATATTAAATTGGGATTAAAGAATAACAAAGTTAAGTATCTGCTTTAAAATGTCGTGCACATTATGGCTCAGTGACAGCACAAATAATGAACTTCCCCCTCCGACCGAGTTGCAACTAGTTCATAAAAATTAATTTTCGCGTAGTGAACTTCCACAGTTGTAGTTCTCGAACGCGCAGAACACGTCGCGCCAGGCTGCCACCTTAATTTGTACATAGTATATAGAAGCACGTACAAGAAGCACAATAGTAAGAATGGATGCAGGTATGTGAGTTGGGCGGTACTTGCCAGGTAGTCGTGACTGGCGGAGAAAACAACGTGACTCCAAGCATCTGGACCTACAGCCTCCGTGTCACGTTTACATTCCCAGTCGGGACACGAGCGCACACCACTCACTGCAAGCTGCAGGCGAGCTAGAGTCAAGCCATGAATACAACGATACGTCTGCCTAAATAATAGTCAAACTACGCATACATCACCCCTCCCTGTCCGGTACCTTGCAACTGTTAACATTAGCGTAGCTTAGTTTAAAAGTGTTTGGCAGATAAGAAACGCTGAAAACACCTATTGCAATATACACGTTTTTTAAAGTCAATATGGAAAAACGTACAGAATCATAGGTAAAGATATTAACCAACTTCGTGTGCAAACATTTACCCAGACGTATACAGGCATTGCTACTTTATTTTCCCTACGCCTTTTCCGTTTATTGTTTGGAAGTTGAAGGCCTCAGGAAGGTCACCAGGGACTGTTAAGCGAAGATGAGCCTGCGGTAGTTGGTGAAGGGACAATCATAACACTCCGTCATTAAGGCCATGATCTTTCATTTATTTCAAACAATTGTTAATAACTGGAATATTTTTTAACCAAATGCTTTCAAAAAATTTGAGACTGTGTACAGTCATACAATACACAATTTTATGAGAGCGTTTTTTAATAATGTACCGTTTGCCAGCAACACATTATTTTGCTTCATTTTGGCTTATTTTGACAACAAAATTTGTAATATTCCAGGGGCGGAAATCCAAAAATCCATTTGGTGTATTGCAACAGAAAAATTCAGATACAAAAATTATATGTAAGTTTTAAAACTGCTAGAATGAATTTTTGATATAAGTATTAATTTGTGGTTAAAAATATTTTCGAAACCACTGCAAAACTAAAGAGCGAGGCCTTAAGAGCTGTCCTTTTGCGACGCCCGTCTACTGGCCGTGTACTTGTGTGAGTGAGGCACGGCGCCAAGGGCGCTGTTGACTGGCTCATCTGGTGCGGTATCGCCTCTACCACAAGACACTGTAAACGGCGTGCAGTGGTGTCGTAGATCACTCGCCGACTGACATTTTCAGTGGTCACCTCATCTTTTTATTGGCGACAAGTTTTTTTAAGAAAAATGCATTGTATGTTTCTAAAGTAGATTCACACGAACCTTGTGAGTAGTTTATCATATATAACAGGTTGAAAAATCTGTTTTTAACAACTTTGTTGGGCTCCAAAAAGATTCTTCTACTTGATGTGACGTGACCCTTCCGCCATTGTTTAGACTGTGTTTTCTTTTCGTACATTGACACAATGGGCACATGTGGGATACTTTCATCAATTACGTATTTACGAACAAACTGCAGCGCATTTTAAGCGTGTAGTAGACGATGCCCTGGAGCCATTTTCATGATCGAAATATTAATTCCTTTAATTGGAATGGGAACTTATTCCTCGTCTTTGGGAACAAAATATAACTTATATTTAATACTTTCCGAGCTCAGGCTCCACTACAAAACAGCCGTTATTTTTTAATCGAGCGTTTTCAAAAAAAAAAACTTCTACATGATGTTGTTTCAGGCCTAAATGGAGGTGTAAAATAGCGAAGTCTGGAGACGGAGAGTTAGCAGAAAGTTCTGGCTCTTCAGCCAGACGATGATTCTACAAAGAAATCCTGACGAACTTTCACTATGCATGTATTTCCATTTAATGAAGGTGTTTTGAGAGGCAAGCGAGAGAGGAGCTGGGGAGGAAGGTAGCGACGTAAAAATCCCATTAACCTGATTTGAAGTTGGCGAACCACGAGGCACAATTGACCCCTGACTCCAGTCAGCCGTTGTAGAATTTCCCTCGTCTTCTTTTAGCACGTTCAATCATGGAAGTAAAAATTCAAAACAACATTCATAATGACCGTACGTGTTTACCGTCTTGTTTTTTGGTCAACACTCATCAAGTGACAATAATCTGCACTATATATAATATATTATAAATGCTAAAATAACTCTGTCCGTCCGTCTGGCTCTTACCTTTTCACGACTAAACCTCTCTACTGATTACAGTGAAATTTGTCATAGAGTTATTTTGGGCTCTGGAAAAGGCATAGGCTACTTTTCATCAGGTTTCTCACAAAAAATATTATGTATAGGAAGGGTGGGACAGAGGGGCAGAATGTGGTACCCATGCGTTTCTATACCATTCACCTGATTGTGTTGAAAATTTAGTAAGTTTTTTTGTGTGCCCGCAAACATTTTTGATATAAACTATAAATAGGGTTTGATCGGCGGCAGGCGGGGGGAGGCAAAACGGGGCAGGAAGGTATAACAGGATGTACCAACAATTATCGCATTAAATTTAAAACCACATTAACGCAGTCGACGGAAATAGTTAGTTACAATAAATTAATACTTAGTATTGTTATTGTTTAAGTAGTGGTTGTTCACAAAATGTCATACTAACTTAATACTATGCGTTTAAATTTTTTGTTAATATGCAGTCGTATAGTGGTGTGACATTTTTGGTTTAAAAGTACATTTATTTGCTAATGTCTGTTTTGTCAATAAACACGTATTGGTATTTCGTGTAACTGTTGGTCATTTGTAACGTGTTTGTTCTGAAAAGCCGTCTCTTAATGCAGAATATCTTATCAGTATTTAATGATAAATAATGGTGAAGTGGGAACGGTTATGACAAAACCAGAGTAATTGTAGACTAAGATGGGAAACATCTACTCCATTCTAAAATATTTCGATTCAAGAAAATTTCAAACCAAAATCTTTGACGAAATTCACGACATTCAATAAATTGAGAGACAAAATGGCCGCGGTTATGACGTCAACATGGCGTCACGCGATATTTAAGAGATTGATTCCAATAAATTTGAAAGAATATTTATGTTAAATTTTATCGTGTGAAAGGGCCTTTAGCCTGCTTATATAATTTAAAAAGTATATACTTATGGTACCGTACTTCCGCATACATTAAGATCAACTACGAGGCACATACCAGTATGCACAGTTAAGTTGTTAGCCCACGTATGTCTACATACGTTTAAATGAAATGAAAGTGCCCATGCGTGGAAAACAGTGTGCAAGGAAGAATAATTTTGTGTCAGTTCTGTGAATACTTCATTTCCAAGAACGACTGAGTTCTTTTGAAGCTCCAAGGAAAATGTACAATACGGCTTCCGATTACGTAATCCGATGAGTGGATTCTGAAAATTGAATGCGAGTTGCCGCGTATATTTCGTTTCAATTTACTTTATTTGTCAAGTCAGACGGATGTTCTATACGACTTCATTTACATAGAATACTTAATCTTTGATCATGGTCAACCTAGCCACTCAGAAATCTCGAGAGTTCAAAACATTTCAGGATGTGTGTTTAAGCTAATCAGCTAAATGGTCACTTCTCTGTCCTTATTCGTCCCTAAACGTGACGTAATGAAGTATCACTCAAAGCAAAACAAATGATTATTGGCGAGTGTGAAGTTACAGGAAAGTGTTCGCAGAAGAGATAATGCCTGTTTCCTATTAAAACCTACGCACAAAATAATCCGCACAACAGGGTGATTTACTCGGAACAGTAATCGCTACGAGGAATATGAGATACAGGGACGGTCTGCTACATCAGAGGAAACTCTAATGAATTATGAAGGCATATTTCGTACTAATACCACTAAAATATATAACTGCAAATTATCATACCGTTTTTAAACTTCAATATTTCTAATCAAATTCTCTAAGCCAAATTAAATGGTTCATGTGAGTGAAGGTGCTCAGAGCCTCCTTTTATATATTTTCACTTTTAAGTTAAAATTCAAATAAACTTGAGGGCTATGTAGTAAAGCCATTTTGAACACTGAATACATACAATTTTACTACGCACAAAAATGTCCGCTGGATATTAGGCATAACATTGAAAGAAAAAAAAATTATAAAATTTTTTAAAATAATTAACTCATAAATTTTTCATTATGTATCGGAATTTTCGGACAATAAATTACACATAGAGGTATCGACACATACTTAACTTTCAATAAGCTAAGAGAGAACAAATAAAACATGAGAGCATGGGGCGCTGGTTAACAGAGTATCTAATGGTGATACTTGACTTCAGTCGGCTCTACTATAACTCTTAAAGTGGACGTGTCCGAAGCCAACAAGAGTTGACGTGATAAGGGCGACCCGAGTACGTACATTACGCCTCATCTTAGCCCCAAGGCGAAATCATTGAACTAGCTTGCTTCTTGCCGATAGCTAGACTCTATGATAACCCTATTTTTTTACGACGCAGTATTAAAGATAATACGTTGTTTTACGTACCTATTCTCTTTTTTATTCCTTAGATTCTACGCAACAATGTCCACAGCTAAAGAGGATAGCAAAACAATAATATTCGTAATTTTTGGTCGCAAAAAAAAGCGTGAAAGAACAGTGGGGAGAACTGGGATTTACACTAGTGTAATTAACACACACACACACATATATATATTAATATATATATATATATATATATATATATATATATATATATATATAAACTTTATGGATATAAGAGCTTTCCTTCCCTATAATTGCTTGACTTTTATGTAGCCTATATTAATATATAAAAATGCGAATTGATTTTTTTTATTTTGTATAATTTCTGTGATTTTTTATTATCATTAGACTATTATTATTTAATTATAAAATCATGCGTTGTATTTTATTCTCACAATAAGTCAATCAGTAACCAACAATATATTTGTTGCAAGTAGGCCTAATGTGCTATAAAACGTAGTTATTATTCTTAAGCTTGAAGCTACTGTGAATAACGTTCTTTCATTATTACTATTAACATTATTACTGTAGGGTTTCTGTGCTCACGAGTGCTTCTAGTAACTGAGTAAAAGTTATAAAATAATGAACTTACATTCAGAAGGGTTCGGCTCCTGTTCCCTATTTAGCCATTCTTTCGTTGGATTTCCTTTGTTTTCCGAAATCAAAGTAGGCGAATGCTGATATTGCTGGTATGGCTCTTATCTATAATGTGGAAAAATTCGGGGGCACTGACATGTAGGCTAGCTTCCAAGAATACCTATGTACTTTAGCAGACAACTGCTCATTGACTGCTCGCTGGGCATGCATTTAGTTGCTTCTATATTAAGGCTTGGTTTCAGTCGCCATATTTAATTTTACTAATTTTTGCTTTTTTGGAATACTGAGAAGAAAAATGTTAAATCGGTGACTACACCGCAAATTCTATTTACCTTGAGGTACAACACAAGCATGGCGATAGAGCTAGTAGTGTATAGTTAGGTCGCAATTAGTCGGGCAAATTATGTATACGAAAATAATTTGCCCCACACATTGCGGCGTAATTAATTGTTGACAAATAAATCGCAAGGTCTGTACTGTAGCAAAATGTGAATAAAATTTGAGGAATAATAGTTTATTTAACATTTTTCTTCTTTGAATTCCAAAAAAGCGAAAAATAATAAAATTCAATATGGCGACTGAAACCGAGCCTTACTGGCTCAGCGCTCTCCAGGATGTGTCAGGTAAGTCTAGGCACAGTTACGAAAGTAACACGAACTGACAGTCGTTTGTCTTCTAGCTTATGGCGATAATAAAACGACAATTAGTCAGGCCCCTACTCATAACTAGGGACAGGAAAATCCCGCGAATTCATGACTTGCAGGCTGAAATACAATGTCCTATACATACTCAAGCCCCGTATATTAGTTCATTTTATGCTGTTCCATTGAGCAGCAGCTAGAGGACAAATAGTCGGGGCTTGAGTATATTATATAGGATAGTTGAGTAAGAGATTTTGGTCAGCGCCTAACATCGAGGTCTTTAGCGCTGGTGAGGGGCGACATGAGGTTAGTATGGAGCAGCGCCGGAAAGAAATGGCGGGGGAAACGGGAGCTCCCCGAGAAAACCCGCCGACAAACGACATCGTCCGGCACGATTCCTACATGCGAAAATCCTGGGTCTGATCCCGCCGGGAATCGAACCCGGATCGCCTTGATGGGAGGCAAATGGTTTGACCATTCGGCCACCGCGGAGCCTATGGGATAGTTAAACATGCAGGTAATTGAATTCGCGACATTTTCCCGTCCTTATTCATAACCATAGAACAAATGTCTGTTCCTACCTCACTTCCAGTCTGCCCGAGCCAATTGTTTCTGTTCTAACAGCAATCCACGTCAGTCGTTTACCTCGCCGCGGCTATTACCTAACCACTATCACAGAGTATTTAGAAATACAGAAGAGAAATAGCCGATAGCTAGGGCCATGAACAATTCGTGAAAATAATTTTGCCTCAGATTATTTTAGTGTCTTATGTGCACATCTACAGTTCTTGAAGTTCTACATGCAAATAAAACACACGTGGTGTAGCAGTGACCTTACTGTGGTTGGTTGGCGCAGTCAAATGGGAGATGTCATATCACATATGCACGCTGCTAATAACAATGAAGCACAGCTGTATAGCCTATGTGCACGTAATGCACTGAAACAAACTGGGGCAAAATTATTTTCGCGATAATATCATGACACTACCTATAGGACAGCGAGGTCAGTCGCACGCGCCAGCAAAATGGCCTCCCTGGACAGCCGCATGTCGGATACGCCTACAGCCAATCAGCGTAAGGCGGCTGCTTTGCTAGCCGGTAGCCAGGCCAATAGGAAACCTTCCGTAACATGCATAGACCAAACATACACGGGGCTGGTGTCAACAAACTCGGGCGGCCAATAAGCGGCGAAGTTCGCCCGTATCAAAAGAGCCGCCACGTCATTTCACTATCACAAAATATATTTGAAATAAAATTTATTAAAGTATTTAAAATGAAGTGGACGTATCTGGACTAAAGACTACACTCTGCAAGAGCGTGTGCAGGACCTTACGAGGAAATGCTGGTGTGTGTGTGTGTGTGTGTGTGTGTGTGTGTGTGTGTGTGTGTGTGCGTGCGCGCGAGAGCAGAGTTGTAGGTATCCAGGCCGTATTTGGCGACGGGAGGTGGAGCCAGGGGTCCCCAGGTCGCCAACGACTGGAATTCATTCCCCCCTGGCTGTACATACAAGGCCAAGACTAAGTCACGCCACTCTGTGTTTCTACCCCCTTCTCCCTCTCCCCCTCCCATTTCAGGCAGGATCGGCGTGGATGCTTCCTAGCAACCATCCACACTTGCGTCCATCTACCGGCCACAATTTATTTCTGTTTCGGTGGGAAGCAAAAATACTCATTATTTTAAAACATTTCATCCTCATAACATTTACCTCGTTCTAAAATATGTGTTGTCTAATTTTAATTAAATGCAAACATTATACATTATACCTTAAGTATATAAAGGCCTGCTTGCATTTAATAACCTCTTAAAACAGCGTATAATCGCTTTTAAATGTCAACCTATACACTATTCGACCACGACAACTAGTCCCGCGGTAAAAATGCGAACTGCCGCTGTGATGTCCGTGACGACCGCGCGCAACATGTGTGGCGCACCACAGCAACTGCCATAATACTGTGGCACGGGCAGCTGGCTCGGTTTCCCCACGCATTACGTCCCCACTGACTGTGTGCCATGAACTCATGTCAGGCGCAGTACATTTCCCCTCCCTGTGATGTGTCTACCTACTACTAGCGCCACGTTTCTTCTCCTCACGGGAGGACTAGTTGTCGTGGTCGAGTAATAGGAAGTTAGCAAGTTATTTACATAACTTAACATAAAAGTATCAGACATTTTAAATGAATTTTCTCTAGTTACATCTGTTTTGAGGAAACGAATTTCTAATAATGCGACTGCGCCCAAATAAATGATAGTGTAACACGCAACATTTATATAAAATTTTAATTTTTAAAATATGAGTAATATGTACGAACATATATCTAATAAATAAGCCACTAATTAGTAGGAACTAGAAATTTAGCATTATCGTCAGAAAGGAAACCATGTGTCAATGTGACATCTGCTGTTGGAAGACAGTTTGTGTGGCATACAGAAATTTTCATCACCATGTTTAATTTTTTATTTGTGCCAGATATTTTTCTCATAATTTAGAGACAAAATGTGACTAAAGTTTTCTCTTATCAAATTTTTTACCTTTTATAGTTTTTCGCATTATGGCTCGTTAAAGTCAAATTTTGCCAGTTTCCGTTTTAAGGACAACACTAAAATCAACTGACATAACAAAGTGAAAAAAATTCACAGTGGGTAAAGACGTCGCAGGCTACAATGTCATGTACAAAATACAAAGAATAAAAAATTCTTGTATCTAAATAAAATGCTGAAATTTTAAAATAAAAATTAAAAAAATTATAATTTGTTTAAATACAAAAATATTTTATTTTGTGGTTTAACATATCTGAAGTTGTAGCCTACAACAGCGTTATTCGCTGTGAATTTTTCCACTTTGGTTAGTGAGTTGGTTTTAGTGTCGTTTTTAAGTAGTAGTGTGCACCGGTTTCAAATTTATGCGTTTGACGCTTGGGAACAGTGGAGCGATAAGAGCCATAGTACCACGCTAGACGATAAGCATATCGCCTTTATTCACAGTGTGACAAACTGGCCTGCAAGGTTTTCCTTGCAGTCTTTTTTTCTATGGAACTTTAAGTGGTGACCCTAAATTTTATTATTTTTTTGTATAAAGTAAAGGCCAACGTATGCATGCAGTTTTGCACTGTACGAATTCAGAGGGTTTATATATATATATATATATATATATATATATATATATATATACATATATATATGTATGTGTGTGTGTGTGTGTGTGAACTATTTTAAGAGGCAATAAAATCATGCAACACTATTAATCCGCCACGCGAGAACTTGTCTTCAAGCATTGAAACCAATTGGTGTAAAAATATTTTCGCCAATAACGGTGGCTTTGCTAATTGGGTACCACGTGATGTGGAGGATCGTTTATTGGTCGGGACTCACTCTGTCGTGTTCGTCTTGAGATAGGTACTGATTGGTGGAACCCTTTCCGCCTGCTGCCTCATGATTGGCTGTTGCCGTCATGTTTATCGTTCACGCGGCTTTAGTTTGGCACACTAGTTGTCGTTTCTATTCTGTTTTCTTTTGTACCCTGTGTTTATGCTTCACACATACATGACAGTTGCAGCCGCTCTATCTCCCAAGTAACTGAGCTATTTACGTTTCCTTAAAATTGTACGTTATGTATCAATTTAATTGTATCATTGGATTACTATTTTTATAATTTTTCAGGTATTTTTCATTCGCCAATATTAAAGCTGAAATGCTGAAGCCAATTTAAAAAGAAAACACATTAAAGACAAAACGGTAAAAAAAAAAAAAACAGAATTACATAGTAAAAACATGTTTCGTACAGTCAACTATACGTACCTTTTCAATGTTGCCAAATAAGCGCGTAAACGTAAATTAACAAATATTTCGTCGCCTGTTAGAATTTTACTCTCAACAACAGGGTTTAGTCCAGTTAAAGATACATATGTACAACAACGAAGTAAATGTTCGGTTATATGGTTGAAAATACCAAACTTTCTTCATTTTGTATATGTAAGATAAGAAGCAACGTAACAAAATTCAAAAAAGTGTGTGTGTTTAACGTTCAATTTCCAGGTAGTATTATTCTCGTCTTTGCCTATACTGAATGTCAAGAAAAATTCGTATTATAAGTTTACAACAAACTGGAATCCAATCTGATGTACTTCTTCACAACAATTGAAACTGTATCATTTATACAGGGCTAGAAAAAATTCGCAATTTCAATTACCTGCGTGCTAGAATCCAATGTCCTATGCATACTCAAGCCCCGTATATTCGTTCATTGTCTGTTGTCTTAATGAGTAGCAGGTGATTAGGTGATTGAAAATAGTAAGGCTTCGGTATACACAGGATAGTGGATTACAGAATTGAACTAGCGAAATATTCCTAGCCCTGCATATATATATATATATATATATATATATATAACTTACTAGAACCGTCCTGGAAAGTTCAGAGCTAATAACAAACCTGCTTATATATAAATGTTTGATAACTGAGGACAGCAGTCAACAGGCAAAAGCCTAAGGTCGACAAGTCTTAAAACTAGACTAAGGTTAATTCTACTACAGGTTACAAACATCAATGTTAACAGTTTGTCACAGGGAAAACTCCTGCCGCTTGAGCGCAGGTATCAGAAAGGGTGCAAACTGACCGATCACAGAGCATTCCTGAATTTTAAGTAACATTAAGTTCATGATTTAAAACGAGGGATTGGTTCATTTTCATCTAAATGGCAAGCCTATATTTTTCTGGTCCCTTAGCGATAGCAGCGAAACTATCGGAAGAAATTTTCCCTGCGCCAAACTCTTCCATAAAAAAACACATTCTCTTTCTAAGCTGTAGGTAGAATTAACCTTAACTTAACTAACGAGTAATTCACGTATTCATTTTATGTCTGATTGAATGTCAAGAAGACACAGTTAACTGTCATTCTTGTGATTCGAAGACAGCTGTTTTGACACATCTGTGAATACAGAAAACTATTAATAAACAAAAAAAATAATTCGTGGCGATATCGCGTGCTGCCCGCTTGAAGCCAATGTACAATCGATGTGTTACGTGCGCGTATAGGACTGAGAAGTCTAGCATGACTAGGGAAAGGAAAAATTGGATTGTGTATACTCGTGCCCCAAACATTTATATACTACTGGAACAACAATCAACTAATAGACGAGGCTTGAGTATGACTAGGAGATTGAATTCTAACATTCACGTCATTGAACTAGCGAACGTTTCATTTCCTTTATTATAATTAGGGGCCTTCGTTTACCGCGAAAATATTCCTACACCACTTTGTTTCAATGCCTTTTGTGCAGTTTTGCAGCGTATCTTTTTGTAAAGGCGTCACTTACTTATTTACCCACGTAATGGTAAGCTCTGGGCCAGTTTACAACAAAAAAATGTTTAATGACACTATCATTTGAAAGAGAAATAGGAAAACATACCAAAAGGTAATAAAAATAATACAACTAATGGTTACTTACATCTAAATCTAAATTCCTTTTGGATAACATAAACTCTAGTAACTAATCTAAAAGCAAGCCTATAACCTTAATTATGCTTCACTTAATGACAAATATTACTTTAAATACAATATAAAAAATTTATATAATCAGAAATATTGTAATACGGTAATTTAATACAATTAAGCCAAGAAAACAATAACAAATATGTGCAACATTAACATATCCTAGTAGCATCATCTCTGCAGGATAAAAATTCATTGCCTATTTCTAAAAACAGTTTTACAAAAGATTTCATTTATCTAAGAATTTTCAAACGTTGTTGCTCGTTTCTGAATTGACTCTGTCTCTGTGACACTACACATCTGTGACTTGAGTGTACAACTACAAGACGCAGAGAGTTAAAACATCTCATAACTGACTGTGAAGAACAGCCGCAGATATGCACGCTAGGCATTGAAACAATTCTGGTGCAAACATATTTTCATAGAAATAAACGATACTTTCTTGTTACTCGATATATATTTTCCTTTTGCGTACCGACACTTTGCTCAGCGCTGTATGCGTTACTCTAGTTAAACTTTAAGACTCTGATATGTAGTTTCGTTTTTATCGATACTGTTCTTTCAACTACGTGTTCTTTTATTTTCAAAACTATATAGTTTACAATTCAGCATACTAGGTTAATCAACGGCTGATTGTGTAAAAGCTCCTGTGAATGTAAACTGCAGCGCGACGGCATCGTTTCTCACAGTTGGCTCCACTGCGCTCACAGTGGCCTGCTCAAAGCCGTTGGTAGACCGGTCTTCCAGCTAATTCGCTATTCAAACTGTTCCCAGAAGAAAAACCTCGTGTAAAGCGCACGTTTCAACGTGTGTGCGTGCTCGCATGGGCATGAAGTGTATGAGTCACCAAGTTCCATGTGATGAATATTTATCAATATCCCCGGCACAATGGTTCCTTGTCGCTACCTGCCATCGGTTTCTCTCTCCCTCTCTCCCCCTCTTCTTTTTTCTCTATCTCTCTCACTGTCTCCGCCCTCTCTCCCTTTTCCCCTCTCTATCACTCTCTTTCTACATTTATCTCTCCCACACTCTCCACTCACCTACACAAACACTGTGTCATTCATTGAAATTATCTAAGCAGGTGTCCTTCAACCTTTTTTTTTTTTTTTAGATTCTTGCGATAGTTTTCATAATCCAAATGCTTTCGTAATGTTCCGAACTGTCAGTTATGATAGAGAAGAACGCATCAACTTTAGACCATGATCCATAATTTCTACTGCTGCCACGATATATTTTTTATTCCTACACGAGAGTAAATATCGAAAAACTATTTCACTGTTTTGTTAAAAGTAGTTCTTACAATGCAGTTTAATTTTTTCAGAGAGCCGATTATATAGATATGGCTAAGTAGTTCGTTAATGACGACTTCCTTAACTGCAAAGTTAGCTGAAAGCACTGTGTATTTTGTCTTGAAAAAATTGGTTAACATAGTAAACATTGTGCAACAGTTTCAATATCGGCTCTAGTTAAAAGAAATATATATAATGACTATCGCAACAGGAGTATAAATGATAGATAGTGACCATAAAATCAAGGTACTTAACCCTGTCTGGGAATTTGTAGAAACTCATCAGCCACACACTTAGAACATTGGAGCAACAGGATCTCTGGTAGCAACCAACGATAAGCCGACATTGGAAATTCGTTGGAACCGTTTGCTATGATGGGTTGGGACTTACCCCTAAATACCACGTTAGTCAACGCAATATTCAAACGGAAATGTTCAAAAATAAATTATGAGGAAAACTGCGTTTCTTTCTGGAAACAGGTCCATTAGAGCAGAAATGCAAGAAACTATTAAAAGTCAACATTTTTGTAAATTTTAATTCTTTGGCTAAATATTGAGAACAAGTAATTAAACACAACGTTTGCATTAGGTAGGAAACTTTACGTTGGGCCAACGCTACATAACCCACATTATGCCACCATTGAAAAAAATTTGTAAGTAGATTGGTTGAATGTTGGCATTATGTTGGTAAACGTACAGTTGCCATAAAGAATGCATCTTTACTTTGGTCTAACGCTACACAACTCATATCATGCCAACCATTAGGAAAAAAAATTGTATGTAGTTTACCTGAATTTTGGCATTAAGTAAGCAAAACCATGCTGTTGCTAAAAAAAAAAAAAAACATAGAAACATAAGTTGCGTTAATGTTTAAAACCAGTTATTACCGTTTGCTATGTTGTGTAGGAACCTATATAAAAATGCAGTGCTGGTCGGACGTTGTATGCCAATATTAATACTAAGAAACTAAATTTTTAATAAATTAATTAGGATTGTAAATAAAGTAATGCTTAATAAAAAAAGGATAAAACATTAATACATACATTAAAAATAATTGTAATGGTTGGTTGAAATCAAGTGCCGAACTAGCTGCGAAATTCCCGCCGATCTATTTTTACTATGGCACTTTCGGTTCTTGTTCCTCAGTTTATTTTCAGACTGGTGCCATTAACTCAAATATTATTCAATGAAAAGCTTTGAAAAAAATTTAGACAATGTGCAATCCCACGGCGCACAAAACTGTGGCCGCGTTTTTAAAAAGTAATGTAAATATCGTCGGCAAAAAAAAATGTTTTGCTTAATTTCTGCTCTTTTTCACGACAAAAGAAAATATAGAGCTTTGGGTGATGAAATCTATAAAACCGTTCAGTACATTGGTAGAAAAAAATTCCGCTACAATTTATGACATATTAGTGTCAAAACTGTGGAGCAAAATTTTGATATGAGTAGTAGGTAACAATATATATATATATATATATATATATATATATATATATATATATATCTTTTTTTTTAAATCACTGCAAAGCTAAGGAAAAAGCTCTTAAGCGGCGACCATATAATTATATTGGTGGAAAATCAGTAGTAAATTTCAGAGCAAGTTTCCATCTATGTTTCACATACATCCGGCAAGTAGGCCTAGACTTTTAAATTTAGAAATCTATAAAGGTCGTTTCTATCTATATTGGAGGGCTTAGAAACCGTGTTTATAATGAGCACGGTGTCTTTAAAATGGCATCCCGAACTTGTCCGAAGTGTGTTTCATTTTCGTACGTTGGCACAATGGGCACATGAGAAATATTTCCGTAAAAATAAAACGTATTTACGAACACACTGAAACGCATTTGATCTGCATGGTAGTCTGTTCCCTTAAAGTTTAGTGTTCGCTAAATTCGAAAATGTGCCTACTTTTTACAGATATTTGGCTCGTAATTAAGAAAATTCGCTTTGATTGTAGGAAATGAGGATGGGCTTATCAGTTCACATCTGCCTCGCACTTCCCAGTTCGTTTTACAAGGATATCGAGCTGGAAAGGGTCTTATACGCTAATTTAACGCCGCGGAAATCCAATTACTGCTAATCCGCGAGCAAATTTCGGAACCCACCCGATCACGGGTCGTGATGTTATCGACAATTGGATCAGTGAAAGCTATCGTTCTGATGGCAAAATTTGTAGGAGGTAGGGAAATACGGAATAGGCCCTACTTTTAATGCCCGATGCAAAATGTGTGCATGCTTCAAGAGGATCTAGTTAGTCTCGGCCTATGATCCGCTTCTGTCAAAGTCTTCTACGTCGTAGTCCTTCCGCCATGTCTGATAACGCCAGTGACATAGAATATTAAGTGCGAGTTTTAGACAATTTTGCCGGTTTTTTTTTCAGCCATAATATTTATTCAAATTGTATTACCAAAATTTTTTCTTCGACATAGTTGGATATGTTCTTTCTTGGTAAACTGCTGGACATAAATAATAATGAAATATTTCATTGGTTTTCTATGCAGAATCATTACAAGAGAACTCTTGAAAGTCAACCTTAATTCACTTGCAATTGCAGGGACAGGAAAATTTCGCGAATTCAATAATCTTCAGACTAGAATCCATTGTACTATGTATACTTAAGCCTCGTATATTCGTCAGTTGTCTGCTTCTCCGATAATTAGCTGCTAGTTGACTATGGTCGGGGCTTGAGTCTGCATACAATAGTCGAGTCTAACATGCATGCCATTGAATTCGCGACATTTTCCTGCCTCTAATGACAAAATTATAAAAAGAGTCCATTATTATTTATGTCAATCAGTTTAGCAAAAATATACACTATGCTTTGTCGAAGAGAAAATTTTGATAATGCAATCTGAATAAATGTAATGACTGAAAAACTAAAATATAATAAAATTGTCCAACACTCCCCATTAAGGTGACACCTACCACGCACTTAAAATGTATTGCAGTGTGTTCATATAAAAACGTTTCTTCAATAAAACTATTTCACATGTGCTCATTGTGTAAACGTAAGAAATTGTAATGCACTCCAAACGATGACGGAAAGGAAGTTTCAAATCATTGCATCAAATAAAAAATCATTTCGGAGTCCTTCGAAATGGCTAAAAACAGCTTTCTTTGACCTGTTCTATATGAAAAACTACTCACGGGATTTGCGTAAAACTATTCTAGAAACATGCACAGGTTTTCGCGTATAACTTTCCACCAATAAAATGATGGCGTCACGACGACAAGTGTCAGTGAGGCGAGGGAATCTACGATACCACTCCACGCCGTTCGTGTGTCTTGCGCTAGGGATGATGCTGCACCAGATGAGCCGTTCAACGTCGCCCTTAGCGCCGTGCTTCACTCACCCAAACACCGGTTTCAAATGTCCGTGTTTGACACGTGAAAACATCGAAGCGATAAGAGCCGAAGTACCGCGCTCGACGAGAAACATAACGCCTGTATTCGCAGCGCACTAAACTACCTTGCAAGGTGTTCGTACAACTAATTTCCCTATGGGACCTGAAGCGGTCAACCTAGGATTTTATTTTTGTATAGTATGAAATAAAGGCCAACGCATACATCTCGTTTTTCACTTTACGAATTTGGGTCGTATTTTCGGAGCCTAAAAGTAGTCTTAAAGAAAGCCGTTTTTAGCCATTTTGAGAAGCGGCAAATCCGTGTTTGTGATAAGGGTGCTGAATATTTAAAATGTAAGAATACTAGTCTCAAGAGTGTTTTCTGTTCGCAGATAACAGTGACAGGAATAAGTAACGAGGTTTCGAGGATTGGCGTGGCACGCTACTGTTCAGTCGACACACCAGGTACACACGACTAGAAGGTAGCTGTCAGCGTGAAGTCGTTATATGCGCTGGATGCACAGAAACTGAGCAGCGACAAGGGTTACACTGATACGCTCACCTAGTTTGTCATAGCGCATAGGCGCAATGTGCCAACATGCGCATAGTGTTTCCGTTATTATTTTTTATTCATTTAGAGCCATCCTATGTATCGCAGTTTTCAGTATGATATATTCGGGGATGTAGGTGTAGTCAACATTGACAAAATACAAGATAGCAAACATTTACATAACAAATAGTTAAAAGATCTAAAAACAAAATACAAACTATGTAGTCAGACTATATCATGATCATTCAAACACTCAGCTACAGAATATGATTTTAACAATAAAAAGTTCTTAATGTTTGTAAATTTGAGATCTTATCATTAAAAGTTTCTTTGATACCAGCAGGCAATTTATTATATAATTTGACTATCACATAATCAATATTCTTTTGGTATAATGTTAATGTCTTGGGTGTTCACGTGGCAAAAATTCATAGTTTAATGTATGCATGACATATGTTCGTTTCATAGAGGTTACTTATGACTACATTTCTCACTTGTAAACAATTGTTAGCTCTCGCAGTTTTCCCATAGCAGCAAGTCAAGAATCAGAATTTGCAAGTTACGGGAACATAGGAATAACAAAAATAAAGTGTCTTACTCGAATGAAATGATTTACATTGAAATACGACATTATGGGTTATGTGCTAAAATATTTCAAACACACAACAAAGTATTTTTGTATTTTTTAAAAATTCCCGTAAATAAAGTAAATTGTCATGATTTTCAGATTTTTTAAAAAGTACAAAGGTATTTCGTTGTGTGTTTTGAAATCTTTTAGTAGCACATGACCTATAATATATATTTTCAGTGTACACTACTTAATTCAGGTAAGTCACTTGGTTTTCGTTTCCCCGTATGTTCCTGTAAATTGCAAATTCTGACTTTGACATGTTTCTATACGAAAACTATGAGAGCTAAGAAATTTTTACTGGTGGTAAAATGTTGTTTCAAGTAACGTCTATAAAGTGAACACTATGCCGCACAAATATAAAACTATGCATTTTTATCACGTGCACGTTTTTAACGGCTCTTGCCAGAATTTCTACGATTCTGAGGAAAATTATTACAAGGAAAAATATAAACGAAAGCCGATATTGTAAAAGCACTAAGTAACTTTGTAACAACTGGTTTTAAGTACGTACTGTGATTTTGTCGAGACAAAATACAGCATGATGGTAGCTAATTAGTTAACTAACGAAATTCTCTTTCATTTTATATATTACTTAATCGCTTTATATCGTCTGCCTTGAAAAATTATATTACATAGTAAAACCAATTTGCAACAAAGTGATGGAGTAATCTTACGTTATCGGCTGTCATTTGGGTTTAAAATAAATAATTATTTCTAAAGTCGATAAACTGGGACCTATGTCCAAAAGAGGCCACCATTTAGAAAGTGTGAACTATAACCAACTGTAAAACTCTCCAATAATATCGCATAAATTTAAAGTACATTTTATTGTGTATGATTATATGAGATAAACCCGTTTCTACCCATCTACAAGAGATCAGAAGTAGAATTTTGAAATTCATATGGCGTTTTGGAAGCAACCATTACAAATTGCAAAGTTCATAACTGACCATTTTATGAAGTAAACCTACGTTTTCGTCGGTGTCTAGTGAGCAGTACATCGTAAGGACCAATGAAGGTCCTCTTGTTGCAAGCTCCTAGCATGCACAGTTTACAAGAATAAATGCACACAACTGCTGCTGTGACCCTAAACAACGCCTGGTGCGTAGGCAAAATGTGTTACTTCCGGCAAGGAATGCAACTTGTGGGTGGCCATCCCTATTATTTTCATGAAAGGACATGGTTTAAAGGCTGAATTTTTTACTGGTTAAAGATCTCAATAACACTCAACAGCAACTACATAATTACAATTTAACTGCGAACAGTTTTTTTAAATTTTGACCAAACACTATTTTTAAATTTCAGTTTCAAGGGCTTATATCCCCCTTAATATTGACATGACTTAAAAATGTCCTGTAGGGCTTATATCCCCCTTAATATTGACATGATTTAAAAGTGTCCTGTATAATGTATTACTTTTGCGAGAGGAGTCACCTCCCGGAGTTTAGACTGTTAATTTCCTTACATCCTGTATATTTTCGAAAAACAAAGTTGTTTTCTAACACGCTTCAACGTAGTTTAAGCGCCGTGTTAGCGTGTAACTTAAGGGCCCTGCCTATCTCACAGAGTAGAGTAACCAACAATACGGGTTTACTATATTCGGTAACGCTCAGGCATTTTTAATAATATCGCTTTCGGACGAAAACCATCTTATCCATTAAGAATGGGAGAATATTTTTATAGGGGTAAAAAGTTATGAAGTTACGTTTTAGAGCGAATTTTTTACAGTAAATTACCTATTTCCTCTATGATTCAAGGGTACCAAAAGTACAATCTTAAAGATTTTATAGAAATGTGCGCCGCATCGAGATGAATCAAAAGGTCAGTGGTAGCATATTAGCAAATTGCAGATCTTGTTTATACTAAACCGCACCCGGAAATTAATAATTTAAGACTCGAGACTTCCATTGCATAACTTAACCTCACATATTACAAGGAATCACATTGCAAAGTTTGTATCATACTTTCGTGTACATCCTGTATGTAGGTTCGACAGGCACTGAGCCACATGGAATATAATTTACCATGTAATTCCTTACCCTTGCTTCCACCAGGTCTACAGGGTAGACAGCATCTTTAGTAATGCAGAATTGAAACTACCATGTAAGGGCAAACATGAACTATGCACTTTCCTCTCTCGAAGGGTTTATATTTTAACGCAGCGGACATATCATGAAGACTGTCCCGCTTCGGCCTCCCATTAGGCAGGGAGTCAGGATTCGCCCGACCAGCGCATTGTCCTCAAGCTAACAGTTTAATTGGAACTGTTGAACCGTTTACAGGGCGCTAAACTGCGCCTCGGGACAACTACCAAACAGGTAACAAGTGCTACTATGAGAGCTTCAGGCCAGCCATCTGAAGATCATACCTACATTGCTGTTCCCCAGCTGAGACCCTTGCTCAGTCTCCTCTTGGTTTGAGTTGGGGCACTACCAACACCCCTAACAGATTCACCGGGCCTGCTCCCGGCCACTTTCGCAACCAACTCGCCGACTCATCTCAGAGGAGGGGACCTCTCTGAGTCTGCCCAGCATATAAGCAACCACCACCACCACCACTACGAATCCGACCCGTAACTGGTCATGGATGAAAACCTTTCCATGGGGCCAACCCAGTCGCCTGTAGTACTACCTATGTTCTTTGACCTGGCCGGCCGTCGCTAAATGGACGAGAAAGGTATGCATTGCAATCAGCATATCTTCCGGGGAAAAGTCCCTTACAACCCAAAAGGTCCGGTTTCCCTCCAAAAACTCCAGCCAGACGCCAGTCGTCAAACCATTTCCATTATCTGAACTTCTTCACTTTGAAATTAGACCTTTGGGTCTTTGAGCATGAGCGCTAAGTAGTCTAACGCCCCGCCTGGTAGAGTCACCTAAGTACCATCTATCGGAGACTATATCAATAAGGCATATACCACTTTCCCAGCCTCAGGGAGGCCAGGATGCATAGGGTCCGCACGACATTGCCTGCATCAGTTCAAAGATCCGGTGGCGCCACGAGGAGACTGCAGGTTGACTTGGAAGTGAGAGGTTATCAGGCTGAGGGATCACGGAAGCCAAGGCTAGCATCAGAGGCTGAGGAACCCATCCCAGCTTAATACCCACCTGTACTCACGAGTCCCAGAGCAATGCCAGCTTCCCTGAGAGGTTGGCCGGGATTACTTCCTTCGGATACTAGAGCGTGGTACCGCTCCAACACCTCAAACAAGAAGACGTCCTATCCACCCGCTTAAACGGGCAAGACCAACCCTTAACCACCAGGCAAACCTGAACTGAACGAATAAACACTATGACGACGCTGGCTATTCAACAAGGCGGAAAAGTCAGTAACTGATAGAGCAGAGTCTTATATCAAAGACGCCGCCACGCCATTTGAATCTGTACAACTCAGTGGTGAATTGCGGATGTGTTCCAAGTGAAGCGGTGCTTATCAAAGACAATAGGCCTATACATACATCTATGAGTTAATCTATGGAACGTCAGCCTGGTAGGGTCAGGTACACTCTACAACTATTGGCGTGCAAGATACGAGGAACGAATTGTCCAATGACACGACCACAGCGACAGGCAGAAACTCTACTGGTAGTTTTCTTCAGGCATGTTAAAGTCTCGTGTCCAGAGAGTATGGTCTTACTTTGAAATGTTTCTCTCTTGAAACGCTTCTACGCTTTGCCACTGGTATAACTACTACCTCAACCAAGTAGCCAATTCTAGTTTGTGTACACAGTTTTGAATTTCCACGTTTGACGCGTGGCAACAGTGGAGCGGCAACAGCCAGAGTACCACGCTCAACAAGAAACGTATCGCCTATATTCACAGCGCGGCAAACTGGCGTGGAAGGTTTTCCTTGTAGTCTTCTTCCTACATGACGTTACGTGCGCGGTCTAACGCAAATTTCATCAAAGCGTTTTAATTGTTCATTTGTACCAGATTTTTTTCTCTATTTTAGACACAAAATGTGACTGAATTTGTCTCTTATGAAATTTTTTTATATCTCATAGTTTTCGCGTAATGGATTGTTAAATCAAACATTTGCATGTTTCTGTTTTAAGGACTACACTAAAACCAACAAGCATATCAAACTGAAAAAAAAATTAACGTACTGTACATAAAACACGGAATAAAAATTTTTTGTATTTAGATAAGAATGCTGAAATTTAAAATAAAATTTAAAAAAAATCAAGATATTTTTTTATTTAAAAATATTTTATTTTGTAGTTTAACATAGCTGAACTTGTAACCTACAACATCGTTATTCACTATGAATTTTTTCAGTTCGGTAAGAGAGCTAGTTTTAGTGTCGTCCTTAAAACGCAAACATGCAAATTTTGGCTTCAACGAGCCATTGCGCAAAAACTATGCGAGATTAATAATTATTATAAGTGGAAAATTAAGTCACATTTTGTGTCTCAAACAAGAAAATAATAACAGGCATAAATATAAAAATAAAAACATGGTGATGAAATTTGCGGTAGACCGCGCCCCTACGACATTTTACTCTTGGTTAGTGTGAAGTAAAGCAAGCATCTCGGTTTGCAATTTGCGAAATCAGGTGTTGTTTTCGGGTGTTACAGCAGTTCTAAATAAGCCGTTTTTAGTCATTTTGAGAGACCCGAAATCATGTTCCGTGCCTCAAACGTAAAGAAAAAACTAGAGTTTATTAAACTATAAGACCTCGTTGTTAAAGGGCTTTAAAAACCCTCTTCCCTCACCTCATTTGCATACATACACTGTAGCTGCGAGCATATGTGGTGTTGAAATATTCTCAGTACCGAGTTACAATGGAAATCGCCAACATTGATACGAACATTTTCAAGTATTTTCCTATTAAATCCCAGACCCTTGAGCGACAGTTTGTTGTTGTATAGTCTCCTGGTTCTCGCCAATTAAACCAAAGCTGTATTCCAATTCGTTGTTCACTAGCTCTTGAGCCCTTCGTTACCCATGAATTCCTCACGAACCCTTGACCCATTCGTTAATTTGGAAACCCTTACTCACTTTAACAACATAATCTATTTTGCACACGTGTAATTGAAATCAACATTTCTGCCGTTCAATCATTATAAAACACACTTTTCATGATACGAATGAAACTACGCACTGTTTGTGAAACATCACGGGCGAAATGTTTATTAGTTAGGGACTAAAATCGAATTAACTAGATTATTGTATGTTTACTCGATGAAACGGTGGGGAGAACCTAGGCCCAGTGATGATGAAAAAAATATTATATCGATGGATTAATTTTTTACGTATTTTTGATGATTCTCAAACTAATAATATTCATAAACTAACAAAACATTAATCATAATTTAAATTTTTATTTAGAGAATGCAAAAATGTCAACGTATTTGCACATGTTAGAATATCATGAAACACGGACTTACTATCGTTGTGGCCTTTCTATAAAGTTCTCGTAAATGAAGAAATCTAGTCAATAGTTCAAAAAGTTGTAAGTCGAAAATAACAGCGAAGTGCATAGGCTGACGTCAATCATAATCTTAGTAAAAGAGTATTTAATGATACATTCGTGTCTTTCTCTTGAGTTTGAACAGCCGTTGCGTGACGTCACATCCGCGATGTACTTTTAAGGGTGTAAATCCGGTTAAGAGCAGGTGTCATTTATCGTACTAATTTTTTCTTAATATATTTTTGATTCAAATTTTGGCTAAATTTATCATAAAATAAATAGTGACTTAGCTAATTACTTTGAATTGCACACATCGCAGAAAAATATTAAAATATGATTATGAAATAATTAACCTAAAAATACGTTTACGTTAATAATTGTCTCTTCCCTTGTGCTATAGGCTAAACAATGCCTATTATTGATTAAGTCTAATAATACCTACCTAATAATAGAGTGTAGTAATTCTATTAAAACACAGTGCCAATATTTTGTCACACATTTCATTTAGTATCCGAAAATAAATAATTTAAACAAAAGAGGTGACATAGCCTCTTAAGGGCCGTTACCGGCTGAATTAGAGCACAGCTCAAGTTGGTTCTTATTTATTGTGGACTTGTAGCTCTCCGAGAGCTGTCAAAGAAACATTGGGTCAATTGTGAAGTGACACAAACGCACAGGTGTCTTAATTTTTTTTTATAAGTTTTCCAGGTCTTATGTTTATTACAGACGGTGTGATGCTCGAGTTTATCCGAGGAGAAGTTCAATTTCTAAGTCTTGTGCTTTGCGTTACCCTATTAGAGCACTGCTAGCCGAGGACTCTGAAAACTTAGCACACGGGCAAGGAAACAATCGTTGAATTCTAAGCTACATTGTCTAACTTACAACTGGTTAATATCTAGGGTAGCAGTTAATGAACATGTGTTGAGGCACAGTATTTACACAGCACTATGACGTATAGTTGCCAGGTAGTTGAAACCCCGTAATTTCCCGCGAAAATTTTTGGTCATCACAAATCTCATATATAAGAACGTTTGTTTATTTGTCTTCTACGTGATACTATACCATTGACCCGATTGTGATGAAACTTTGGTGGGTTGTCGTACGTGCATCAGGGAAGGATCCTGCCAAAAAATGGGGGGGGGGGGATGTTCTATTATTATAGACCTGAAAAATTCTCGAGTTCAATAACATGTAGGCTAGAATTCAAGAATATATGTGTAGTATAGCGGCAACTGCTGATTGGCTGCTCACTGACACAGTGATCCATCATTACTGGACATGCATTTAGTCTCCCTTATTTATTGTTTGCCCACCGCCTCGAAGAAGTTGACATTAAAAATAAAAGGGCCACTTTCGCAGCGACATGACCTTAGAGTTGTTTAAAGTCTAGCTCGTGCCTGAAAGAAAACACGAATTATTCAGGTCTCTATCTTTAGTTGCTACAGACCTGAAAATATTGCGTTATTATCTGACAGCAGACTGAACTACAATTTGTCGTACGTCTATCTGACGGCTTCTGATGGCAGACTGTTCGTGTGGCACGCCTTGAAGAGGTTTATCGACCAATGATCAGGGACATGAAAAAAAATCGCGTTTTCTTTTAGGCACAAGCTGGAATTCCACTGGCTGTAAGTTCGCGTCACTTTCACAGTTGGTCCTTGACTTATATGTCACCTCGAGTGAATCGCTGAGCCAATAATAAAAATGTAACTAAATGCAGGGCCATAACACTGAGTCAGCGTACAGGCAGTAAACAGCTGTTGCTTGCTTCTGTAAATATATATTCTTGGAGGCTAGTCTATAAGTCAGCAAACCCGCGAATTTTTCCCGTCTCCACCAATGATATAAATAGAGGTAGGAATACTTCGGGAGTTTAAAGACCAACATGCTAGAATCCATTATCCTGTGTATACCGATGCCCTACCATTTGTCTACTAGCTGCTACTCATTCACACAACAGACAATGAATAAATATACGGGGCTTGAGTATGCATAGGACGTTGGATTCTAGCATACAGGTCGTTGAACTCGCGAATTTTTTCTAGCCGTGGATATCATTTGAACTGTAAAACGACCACTATTGCACTGCGGACACACAATGACAAGTAGGCCTGGAGGCAATAACGTCTCGGGGAGTATTCTAGTAAGTATATCTTATTGCCAAATAACAACGTACAATATTCTTGCCTATAACAGGGGCCGCAGTGATCGAGGGGTCGAACCACTCGCTTTCCATGCATGTGATCCGGATTCGATCCTCAGAAGGTTCGGTCACGGATTTTTTCATTAGCAATGCCGGTGGGTTTTTATTTGGGAAGGGGCAGGGGGACTCCCACTTCCCCCGCTTCTCTCATTCTGTAGCTTCTCCGCACTCATCTTATCTCACCTCATCCTGCTTCGGGCCGGAGGGCGACAGGCCTGTATCGCTAGTCGAGCAGCCGGCCCAAACCTCACCCCGGCCTTCTCTTTACACAATGTGACCTTGCCAGAAGGCATGCTTGTCTCTTCTAACTGCTTCAACCGGCGTACACAGGCGTTTAAACCACTGATGAATATAGATGGTGGGAAATGGCGAGAAACTTTCATGCCAGCGTATTTTCTAAAAACATGTAGTCGCCTGCACCGTACATGATTTTAGGAGAGATGGGCAAATTTTGGTCCGAGGTCTTAGTTACTTGTGAGGAGAGGTATGACTTGAGAATGGAGCAGCAATGGAATGAAAGGGCTGAGAAAACGAGAGGTCCCGAGAATACCCGAAAGACAACGGGATCGTCCGGCACGATTCCTACATGTGAAAATCCGGGAACAGACCCCGCGAGAATCGATCCCGGATCGCTTTGGTGGGAGGCGAATGGTTTTACCACTTGGCCAACGCAGGGGCGTCATTTATGGGAGGGACAGGGTGGGGGGAATACTCCCCCCTGGACTCAGAAGGAAAAGTGTGTAACTTGTTTGTGTAAAAGATAATACTAACGTAAGCACATAAAACTGAAGTTTTATTATTAAAGTTTCTAATTTATACATGATTAATTAATAAAAAAAGATGTAACAAGATCATTGTCGTAAAAAAATACCCCCTCCAAAAAAACCTGAAACAAAGCCCCTGGACCACACCACCGCTCCGTGATTGGAGGAGGACGCTTATATATATATATATATATATATATATATATATATATATATATATATATATATATATATATATATATACGGAAGACACACACGTTGAGTTGTGATGCGCCGTCGTTGATATTGGCCGAGTGAAATTGGGAAACGGCAATAACGAAAGAAGAATGTCTGGATTTTGCCAGATAATACTGAAGGCTATCGAGAGTCGACATTCCCCGTGATAAATACAGCCCACGTGCCAGCCCAGAGTCCCTGGCGGGTGTGTTCTTCGCCCGTAAATATATATGGCGTTTCTTAACTTATGTTACACACTTTGGGAGATGATTCCTTATAAATAATTAGGTATAGTCACACAAAGCCATTTTCGTCTAGTGCCATTTTTAAGGGAGATATGAGCCCTTAAAATTTCATTTTTTGTTTAATTTTTTTATGAATTAATTAATTAATTTATTTTTTAGCAAATATCGGAAACAATGTTAAGTTAAATCACAATTCTCTGCACAATGATTCGTGTTATTGAGATCCTCAAGTTGTGACGAAATAGCCCGTTAAAACCCTCCCCTTCACGTAAAAAGGGGTGAACACCCTCATTTTGACCAGATTTTTTTTTTGCCGTTGGGTTTTGCGAACATTTTACGTTGTCATTTTGAAGAGTACTTCTAAGTAACAAAAAAAAAGGTCCTCTTGTCGCAAGTCACTAGAATGCATGGTTTAAGAGAAAATAATTCCTACACATAGTAAGTGGCTGTAATGCACTGCATTCCTGGTATTGTAATTTTGGCACAGTTCAGTGTATTGTAAATTGTGAAATATTTGCTATAGAGAAGCTATTACGTCGCGTTGACAATCACGTTCCTAACAGATACAAGGAAACTGGAAAGTAATTGGCCATGGTCTATGTTAAGGCTTCTATTCCGGCATTCGCCTGGTTTGATTTAGCGAAACCATGGAAAACTGAAACCAGCAATGCTGCAGCTCGGAATAAAGCCCATATCTTCAAAATCCAAATCCAACTTATGTATTACTGTTGCTGTATCCCGGTGCATTCTTACGATGTGCAACAATGGTATATGTGTAATATTATGGTATATTTCTCAAAAGACAACAACAAATTCACACCAAAACGTGCGAACGCTCTTTTATTTGTATTAGTTTATATGAAAATACTGTTAACGTATTTGAAACTGTTTTATGAATGAAACACGTCTAAGTGACAAATATGTATTTTAAAAATTGACGATCCCAAACACACTTTTTACGACATACCGCCAATTTACAAAAATGTGTAGGAATTATTTTCTTCAAAACGGTGCATTTTAGCGACTTGCGATACGATGATATTTTTATGTTACTTAGAAGTAGGTACTGTTCAGAAAGACAACGTAAAATGTTCACAAAACCCAACGGTAAAAAAGTTCTGGTCAAAGTGAAGGTGGCCACTCCTGTTATTTCATGAAGGGCAGGGTTTTAACAGGCGATTTCGTCACAACTTGAGGATCTCAATAACACGAATCATTGTGCAGAGAATTGTGATTTAACTTAACGTTGTTTCCGATATTTGCTTTAAAAAAATAATATGGGGTTTATATCTCCCTTAAAAATGGCACTAGACGAAAATTGCTTTGTGTTACTATATCTAATTTTTATGAGGAATCACCTCCCAAAGTTTGTAACGTAAGTAAAGAAACATCCTGAATAAATAACACAATGAGGCCCAGTATCAAGCGACGCACATGCTAGCCGTAGTAACGTTGTAAGTTAGGACGTGTTTGATACTGTGTTACTGTAGCGTACATCAAGTTTACAAAGAAAAATGCATACACGCCAGAGACTCAGAGCTGGCGCGCGGACAGTAAATATCCCTAATGAAGGATACAACGATGTATATTCTAACACACGGTAGAGGTTGACGAGACAGTTGAGGTGAAGACAAGTGCGCCAACCAGAGTGTAGTGTCCTGGCCGGGTTGTTGGCGTGTACCTGTTCCAGCTAGACCACTTCCCATCTAACATCGTCCCGACGTGGGCGAGTACTCTAGCGACTTGACCCGCCCACGAGACCACGTGTGCTTCTCCGAGCTGCACGACCTTTGAGGTCGCTACTCGCGCCACTATATATTCTCTAATACTTCCATACACACACCTATAACTCGTGGAACATATTTCTGCTTCAATTTGTTTCGTGTGCAGCTCTGCTTATGAGTGCATAGTAGATAAATAAACGCTGAGAACATCAATTGATGTCTACGCTTTCTTCGAAGCCAACATGGATAAAATATCCAATGACAATCCTAGATAATAGTATTTGGCAAATTTACGAGTAAATATCTATCCAGAATTACTAATTTGTTACGCGTGATCTCTTGCGCCGCAGTTAAATGCACGAGGTTCCGGCGTCAGAGATTGTGCCTCAGAAGTTCGTAACACTGGAAACAACTTTGTTTAAAACGTTGGCTAAAACTATTGTCTAGGATTGCTTTTGTTTAATTTTCGCAAATTGGCTTCAAGAAACCTACAGTTATAGATTAATGCTTTTAGCGTTGAATTATGTACAACGCTCTCTTAAGGGACCCCCTATAGAGGCTGCGTTTATGTGTGAGAGGCAGGAGTGGTAAGGCTGCCACTAACCGACGTATGTAATGTATTATCGCCTCTCCGTGCAAGCCACTCAGCTGGCGTACAGTGCTTCACTATTATCCTATTTCCTATGGGACTCTAAGCGGTGACCACATTATTTTATTTACGGGCAGCGAAGTTTAAAGTCTAGCGCTTGTTTCTATAGTAACGTTTTTCGAATCCGATTGTTAATTTTCCAGATACAGTAGTCTGAAAAAGTTCTTGTTGGCGTTTTAATGGGCTAGAAAATAATGTGTCTAATAAACGTGACGATTTTTTTTTAACTGTAGTGACATAATTTAAAGTGTATGTTATTATCATAGATATACATACATATCATGTGTTAAACAGTGTCGTCAAAAAGAGAATAGTCGTAACTCGCTGTAACGCATTTGAAGGGCAGGTAGGTAGGGCCCTTAACGGTCAGTGATGTGATATTTGGAACTCTTTGTGTTTTAAAGATTTTACTACAAACCACAGACGTGTGGAATCGTAGTTACCTTATTCTGATTGGTACAGTGAAATGAGAAGACACGCTGCCAATAATCAATGAAGTACAGCTAAAGATGTGCGTATAGGGCATTGGAATATATTCATGCAGATGTATTTTCGCAAACATCATGGGTCCCTACTCTTCCCCAATAAAGGTCCTTCAAAAACAATTTTGGTATAGCCTTTTCACGGTAAAAGTGGAAGACCTTATTGTCAGAAATATTAATCTAAAAATGAATTTCATTGCTTGCTAAGACTTCAAATTTTAGGTTCATTTAAATCAATACAGACTACTTATTACTTTCTTACACACACACTTTGTGTTTTTGTAGGAACAAATGGCGGAAAAATACAAATTATGTGAGGAAAAAACAACCTGTGCTTCAAAAGTCTTCACTTTATCGTGAAGTGTCGTTTGTATCTTAATTCCTCGGCCAAGGTGGCTAAGTGTAAAATGTAGTACCTAATTTGTAGTAGGGCACATACAAAACTTCAGCCAGGATCAAAGCGTTAGTTTATAGGTCCGCCTCCCTGCAGCTGTTTAGCTGGTTGCAGGCTGAGGCGCGAGGCAGCAGTAAGATCTACACGACGCACGAGCCTAGTGTGATGTTGGTCCTATGTGCACGGAGCTAACTGGCGTGCAATATTCTATTTGTATCGCTGCAACTATGACACTTTAAGCCCTCACCCCATCAGTTTATTGCTGCAAAGTATGTACCAAGGTTACCTATGGGGTTCTTAACTTATTTCCTACCAATCTGAGTGCACGCTAATAAGCTTATTCGAAGGTTAATTTTTTTCAACGTCCGATCGGCTGTAATAATAAAACGGGAATGAATTTGGAAATTGTTTTGATGTCAAAAGAAACGTACATATTTACACTATTTTTCCACATAATCACTGTGTAGATTGAGGCATTTGTCGTACCGATGCACCAGCTTGCCGATATCCTCTGCAAAGAATGATGCCTCCTGCCTATTCAGCCACGTTATAACAGTGTCATGCAGTTCATCATGGGTGTTGAAGCGTCGTCCTCCAAGCCACTTGTTCAACGTGGGCAAAAGGTGGAAGTCACTCGGAGCCAAATCTGGACTGTAAGGAGGGTATCGGCAAGCTGGTGCATCGGTACGACAAATACCTCAATCTGCACGGGGATTATGTGGTAAAATAATGTAAAGATGTACGTTTCTTTTGACATTAAAATAATTTCCTAATTCATTCCTGTTTTTTCATTACAGCCGATCGGCGGTTGAAAAAAAATTAACCCTCGTATGTTCGTGTGCGTATGCGTGTGTGTGTGTGCTCGCTTGTGCGTTCGTATTTGGGTGTGTGTGCAAGTTCCATCGCAGGTAGTATTTCAAACATTCAAAGGAAAACCGTAATGGCCCGATCAAACACGTTTATCTGAACTCAAATAAATGAGGATAACAGGAGGGGGAAATAGAAGGGGAAAAAACGAATACACAAAATCGTTGCGGCCGATTAAAGCAATGCACTGTGAAATTGAAATTTATGTTTGGAATCCCGTACTGTGAGATCAATTAGTGTTTCAGAGCGTATTAACTATACGTTCTATCGTTCTAAAGCTATCCCTTCCTTAATCATTCTACAAATGAAATATAATTACGGCGGTAAATAAAATATGGCCGAACCAAGGGAGCGTGTTCCATAATACGTAGGGACCTGAAAAATTCGCGTTTTCTTTCAGGCACAAGTTGGACTCAAACAACTCTAGGTTCATGTCACCTTCGCAACTGGCCCTTGACTATTTTGTACCCTCCTCCTACAAGACGCTGGGCCAGTAATAAAGAAGCCTGTCCAATCACGTGGTATGACTACGTCAGTGAGCAGTCAATGGGCAGTTGTTGTCTACTAGAGCACACACATATTCATGGAGGCTTGCCTTCAAGTCAGTGGACCAGCGAATTTTTCTGTTTCCTTATAATGTATAGAGACACTGGAAAATCGCACGAATAGTTGACTGTTTTGTTTGCTAGGCTCCAACGTGATGTATATAACACCGAATGTTTTCTATCAACATTGGCTATCGTTTATTTGTAGCATTTTTTCTCTCTACAACAGGCCCAGTTAGAACTGTACAGCTTGAACACACAGCATGTGTGATTTGTCCCAAAACTGTTCACACGTGCCACGGTTAATATACAGTTTATCGGAGACTATTTTAAATATTTTCGCGATTTTCCAGTGTCTCTAATAATGTGGTATTATTTTGTCAGTTTTACATTTTGAAGGTTTATACGTACGGACTGGAAAATTTCGCGAATTCAATGACCTGTAGGCAAGATGCCATTGTACTATGCATAATCACGCCCCTACTATTTGTCCACTAGCTGCTACTCTGTGGAAAAACATGCAATGAACGAATATACGGAGCTTGAGAATGCATAGTACAATGGATTCTAGCCTACAGGTCATTGAATTCGCGAAAATTTCCAGTCCCTATTTATATGTCTTTCAATACGATATGTCCTGCCTCTAACACACACAAATAGCAGTCAAACCTATGTATTTCTTCAAACTCATGCATAGGCCTAATTACTCTGGTCTTTAAATAATTTTTGAATGGGAACATATGATAAACAGACGCGTTTTGAGCCACTGCGAGGAAATATTACTGAGTAGCAGATAACTAGGAATGAGAAACTGGGCTAAAAAAACAAACAATGAAACCAGAAATGACTGTAGGCAACAAACACACAAATAATTCCGAAATAGGAATGCAGTCGGTAAATTATAGAAGCAAGAAACAAAGAGTAAAGGAATAACTAACCAGGCAAGGACCAAGCAAGGCGAATGAAACAAAGGCAATAATAAACAAAGACAAACAATTCAACACAGCGACAGAAATGGTTGCAGGAAAGACAACGCAAGGAATATAACACTGGCGATAGTTGACTCTCTTCGACGATATTCTGCGACTGAGCAACATTCATTACCAACGCCGTATATCTTCAGTTTGTCATAACTACCCTATTACGCAATATTCGTAAATATTTACGTAACTCTTTAGTGTTTTGGCATACCATTTTTGGCAACGGTTCAAAACGAGCGGTTTAAGTATACCGTTATAAAATTAAAAATTCGTTTGCCTCAAAGGCCCACCTACGTGATTCCCCTTCTGTAAACGTATACATTCTGCGGCCGTGCCTATAGTGCTATAGTATATGTAGGAACCTCTTAGGGTAGTCGTTTAGACGCCGAAAGTGTTTTGCGTAAAGTCGTATAAAGCTCGCCGCGAGAAAGGGGAGTAGAAAGAGAGTGAGAAAAAAAGAGGATCATAAATGATGCGATGAAGTAGACAAGAGAAGAGTCAATAAACAAGAGCTGGCAGGGAGATAGTGGGTGGGCCTACTGAAGGTCGTTCACGCCTCCTCTCTGCCCTTGACCGGCCAATGAAAACTTCGCAGACAAAAGTCGTTCAATCCTAACATTTACTCCGGATTATTCTCGCGCCTCTGCGGGGAAATGCTTCATCCTCGACATTACGAACACGGCATCAGAAAGGAACGATAGTTAATTCGCGCAATTGTCAAACATTGTGTGAACCTGCAGTGGTTGAGATTACGATCATGACGTCTGGGGCCTTATTCTGTAACTTCTCCTCGGTCACGTCAGCCATCCGTTACTGATATTTTATAGCGCCAGCCATACAGATAGTCACGCGTGACTGTCTTTCAGTAGTATTATGTTAACGTTTTTTGTAACGTTCTTAAGAGGACGTGGTACATAATTCAACGCTAAAAGCATTAATATATTACTGTAGGTTTCTTGAAGCTAATTTGCGGAAATTAAACAACAGCAATCCTGGAGAATATTTTTCGTCCAAGTTTTAAACAAAATTGTTTCCAGTGTTACGAACTTCTGAGGCACAATCTCTGATGCCGGAACCTCGCGCATTTAACTGCGGCGCAAGAGATCACGCGTAACGAATTAGTAATTCTGGGTAAATATTTACTCATAAAGTTGGCAAATACCATTATCTAGGATTGTCATTGCGTATTTTATCCATATTGGCTTCGAAAAAAGCGTTGAAATCAATTGACTTTCTCAACGTTTATTTATCTACCACGCACTCTTAAACAGCTTTGATATAGGTTTGGCAACATTGTAGGTACATTACCAAAACCATTAAAATCGCACAGTAAATGTTATATTTCTGGATTACAGACTTCGTTATGAATAATGTATAAATGAAAACCTGCATGGTGTCCCGTGTTATATAAGACGACCATAGATAAGAGACGTCTAGAAGTACGGCGGGGGTCAGCACCTGTACTCTAAGCACACGCACCTTGCACAGCTGGTTCCAAGGCCGGATACAATGAGGAGGAGTAGGAGAGCAGAGCAATACAGGTGTGTTGGAAACGGGAGATCTCCGAGAATATCTGCCAAAAATAATGTAACGTCCACCACATTTCCAACTTACGTAATGAACTAGCCCAGGAATCAACGACCATTTCACACTAAGGCTACCTTCAAACTTTAGTAACATAAATATGTTCACCATGTTAACTATGATCTTATAGATGATACATTATGACTTACTGATAAAACTACACATAACATACCTGTTCTATGTCGGTAACCAAGAGAACCCGGTTTAAGGACCCTTCACAATTTTGTGAAACCCACAAAGTGATTTATGATGATATTACAACATAACACAACATACGGTAAGTTTACCGTACACACGCACACACATACACACATATGTGTTTTTATATATATATATATATATCGGTGGCCTGGTCATAAAAAGTCGAATGTCATAGGATACATGGTCTGACATTGGACTTTTTAGCACCAAGCCACACACACGCACACACACACACACACACACATATATATAAATAAATCAATATATGCATATATATGCAAGGTTTTTTTTTCAACCTCCAATGGTCTGTCAAAAAGGAAATGAACTGCAAAATGCTTGTAGTGTCAAAATATAAGTACATCTTCCAGCAACTTACCAACATAATCACCACGCAGATTGAAACACTTGTACCAGTGCACCAGCTAATATCCTCTGTAAAGAATGTTGCCGTCTGCCTGTTGAATCTTGTTCGTTTTAACATTTTGGGCGGGGTGCTCGTACTAGGTGCAGGCCTACCAAATGTTGTGATTGAAATTTAGTTTCTTCATGGGGTGTCAATGAAGCGACGTTGATATGCTCGTAACCACGCCTCAACTGATGTGTTTGTCTGGCCACTGAACGTGATTGCTGGGAAGGGGGTAAACAATAGTGGTGTGTTGCGATTCGCTTGCTATCGCTTCATGGACATTCCAAGAAGATCAAAACTGCAATCACAACATTTGGTGCATCTCGTACGCGTACCATGCCCAAAATATTTCAACGAACACATTCAGGCATACATACACAGAACTGGTATAGTCTGTTCACTTTAAACTGAGCACTCTTCAACACACATAATACCAGAAAACTGCATTTTCTTGGGACTAAATTATAATAATTTTTAGAGTGGTGAGACGTCTGCATTGCTTCTCAGCTACAATAAAGATTTAATATTAAAAATATGAAATATAATTGCAAAATGTTTGAAAGAAAAACGTAAGCAATGCTCACTTTATTGTGAATAGAGTATATTATAAGCATGTATTTGTGGCACCTCAATGGATATCAAGTTTTTTTCTAACTGTAGTATATAGAAAACAGTCAAATTAGAACAACAGGAACAGAGAAGTACTCTTTCAACTTAGAGCAATAATTTCCCAGCTTAAATTATGGTTGCCACTGCTTATATCTCCCATAGTGAAGACTACAAAACACTGCGGTTCAATTTAGTTATCTACGCTTAATAGGCAATGCTACTCTCGAAACACACACTTGTCTAGCCAGTATGACACATATTTGGTTTGCCACCTGCGGACAAGAAGGAAACTTATTTCAAGGCTTTACAGTTCAAGACTTTAATAAAACACAATTCAAAAATAAACACAAATTAATTGATTGTACATTGAATATTTTCACCCTCAGCTTGACGTCAAGAACGGTTATAAATGTTATTTGCATTTCAAGCGAAGCAGCATGGGAGGAATATCTTTATTTATGTTACGATAACGTGTGCTAATATTAGAGTATGATCATGCGAACAGGTTTTCCCAGTGACTAAGCGACTGTAGTTGAAGCCGTTGGCACGACTGCCTCTGCTAATACTCTGCCACTCCACACGACTCTCAACAGTGCTGATGTCCGGTCCAACGCCCCATATTGGATTATTTTATTTTCGCTCACGTTAACTACTAAGACGATGCCTAACAGTTTACACATTTACATGAGTAAGGCAAATGTTGATAGCGTGCTAAGAACGACTCCATTCGGCGCATGTGAAGTAGAGTCGCCTCTATGTGCCAGTCATTTAACTGACATGTACTGGTTTCGACGTGGTGGTGGACTTCAGGAATGGGCGCGGTCTACCGCAATTTTCATCGCCCTTTTTTTATTTTTTATTTGTACCAGATATTTTTTTCTTATTTTAGACACAAAATGTGACTAAATTTGGCTCTTATGAAATTTTTTTATCTCTTATAGTTTTCGCGTAATGGCTTGTTAAAGTCATATTTTGCATGTTTCTGTTTTAACGACTACACTAAAACCAATTCATATACCGAACTCAAAAAAATCACACTGGATAAAGATATTGCAGGCTACAATGACATGCTCATAAAATTAAAGAATAACAATTATTTGTATATTTTTTTTGTTATTGAATTTTTAAAATTTTTATTTTTAGTGTCAATTTTTTTTTTTTTTTTAAAATTTTGTGTAGTCGTTAAAACGGAAACATGCAAAATATGACTTTAACAAGCCATTACGCAAAAACTATGAGATAAAAAAATTTCATAAGAGCCAAATTTAGTCACATTTTGTGTTTGAAATAAGAAAAAAAAAATATCTGGTACAAATAAAAAATAAAATAATGGTGACGAAAATTGCTGTAGACCGCGCCCTTTAGTCATATCTTCCGCGGCGCGACTTTTTAGGACCAATCATTACACACTTCGCACGTATAGCTCCTCAAGCGTTTAGTTATTATGTTTTGAAAAACAACAATCCGAAAGTGTAAGTTTTTTTTGCCACTGTAGGGTGAATTACAATTTTTATGTGCATGATATATTGAAAGTATTATTTCTTCGTCTAAATTGCATTTTCTTGTCGTAGACTAACATAACAATGATCTGATCTCAGAACGATTCCTGAAATAGGTTAGTTTTTTCCCCATAAATCATTGTATATCAATAGAGACGGGAAAAAATCGCGGGATCACTGACCTGTAGGTTAGATTCCAAGAATATATGTGAGACCGTGCAGACAGCAGTTGTTTATTAGTGTAATTTCCTGTATTCAGTTACAGTTTTATTATTGGCTCAGCTACTTCCAGGAAGTGTCGAGTAAGTCAACGGCCAATTGTGAACGTGATAGAGACCTATAGCTTGCGCCTGTAAGAAAAGGCGACATTTTCAGGTTTCTATGTATGAACGTTAGCATGTTGAAGAAAATCCCACAGTAAAACAAAAATAAAAAATAGAAACGCCAATCTTTGCTGCTGTCAAAAACATTTAACATGCATACAATTCCGAAAGGGAATGTAGTTGTGTCTGCAAAGACAACACGAAGGGACAAAAAAAATTAATGACAACACAAAATAATTCTGGAACGGAATATAGATAAGAGGTATTCCAAAACCATTCTTCAAAGATTGCAGATCTTGTCATTATAAAATCGCACCCAGAAATCATTATTTATTCCTCCTTGCGTTTGGTTACCTTAACAAATGTTACTTTTCAATGGTTTGTATAATTTTACCTATTTTTTATTACAAGAAATCATCTTGCAAGGTGTGTAATGTACTTTCATTAACAGCGTGTATATGGAGTTATAGTTGTACGGATTCGAGAAATGCCTTACATGTTTTAAAACTGTCTGAAGGTCTGGACAATGCCTTTGGAAAACTAGTTTCCGAAAACATTTCGTAGTACAAAAATACAATTGCGGCATTTGACCGTGGAATTAGAGATGCCCAACTTCAAAACGTGTAGCGAACTCGCGACTAAGAAGCTGTGCGTGTATGGCGAAATGTCACTGACCAATCAATAGCTGCAAGCTTGAAATGTCAGCAAGGCGCCCGACTTACAGGATATATTAGGCAATCAGACAAGCAGTGCGTGCCTAGCTAGAGATCCGTGGAGAAAATAACTGACTCAGTTCGCTTAAACTTAGAACCTAATGGTGTTTATGGTCGTACGCCATTCCGAGAGAACGTTGTAGGGTTGCAGAAAAAACAACCATAACACTAATAAAAAAATGAAAAAAGTCAGGTGTTGTCAACAGACATACACACACGATTTCAGAAAGCAATGCAGTCGTAGAGGCCATTCACGATAAAGTGAACACTGCATGATGTTTTCTTTTGGCCGTTGTGCAGCCATCTCTGTTATTTTTAATATGAGAACTTCCTTGTAACTAAAAACCAGTGTAAACGTTTCAATACGCTCATAAGTTAACGTCTATTGGCCCAATGAAACATATTTTTAATTAGTTACAAGGTCAGCTGAGTGTTCAGTTTATAGTGAACAGGCTATATCAAGAAAGACGACATGAAAACCAAACAAGAACAATAAAATAAACAGAAATAATATAAGCTGGGAAGTTATTGCTCCAAGTTAAACGAATCCTTCTCTCTTTCAGTTTTTAGAATAAGGCTGGTATTATCCTGTATACAACAGTCTGAAAAATACTTGTTAGCTATTTAAAGGAGCCGCAAATATATGTTCCTAATACCAATTCTATGTATGTATACGTCGGCTTAAACATTTTGGGCGTGGCACATCAAATGTTGTGTTAAGGTGTATGAAAAATACAATAAAGAAAACACAGAGCATAATAGCTGACTTCCTTCGACGAAAGCAGATGCGAAAGTTTCTGGAACTGAGATGTATTCTTATCTTCAGGTACGTGAACAGACTGAGCAACTCCTGAAGACTGTCTGAAGCGTAGGGTCGATTGCAGAGTCATTGTGAGGAAAATATTGAAGCAAAGATGAAACTAAGGAGAACTTGAGTGAAATCTGAAGATTTTTCGTTTGTATTGCACTGTCAGGCAATCGAATTATCTCAGTTGAGGTGAAGTGTTACCAAAATATTCACGAGAAAAATAATTTCTCTTCATGCATCGGCTTGCGAATTTTGTCAGTTTATATTGCACGAAACAAACACGACGGCGATTAGGTAATTTATATTTAGTGTTTCGCATGCTGTAAATTTAAAAAAAAATTCCAAATAAGAATTATGAAAATACGTCATCGATTTTAATCATACTATGGTATCGTTCCCGATTTCTTTGAAAAAAAAAATGTGCCATTAAAAACACGATACTGCTTTTCGTGAAAAAATGTTTACACGAAGATAAATTATGTCGTAGATACTAGCACGGTCTTTCCTTTACAACATGGTCGTGTACCTCTTCAAAAATATTACTAATAAATTCGAAATACGAATATAATTTTCCCCCGTGTGGCATTATAACCTCTATTTACGGCCGCCATGATTGTTTTTCAGCTTGAGAAAATCCTAAAGAAGGTCTCAGGACTCCTTAAGATTTCCTCAGTTCTTCCTCAAATTTTAATCACTTTTCGTCCCTGCAATGAAAATTTCTCTCATTTGACTCATATAGACCTTAGATAGTACTCAATATGACTGTGCCATCGGCCCTTATATTTAGACACCGCAGCGTTATTGTCTTGTGTACACTTAAGCAATCTAGTGGCGTGGTCAACACAAGACAGGTGTTTGTAGGCATAACTTCCGCTTGTAGTTGGGCTCGTCGACACAGAGGACACGCCACGAGCAGGGAGAGAGCTTTCTCGTGTCGCGCCACGCAGCGTGTCGTACAACTAGCGGAACTGCCTCCTCATTGGCTGTCTGCCGGACAAGGGTCTCGCACTGGTAGCCCGTCACGCCATCGTCTACTTCCCCTGTTGCTCGCTGGAACATCCTGCCAGGACACATTCTGTTTCACATAACTTCAGTTATTTTAGCCAGCTACTTATGAGCAGGGATACTGGTTAGAAATAGGGATGGGTAGTTGTTGGAAATTTGTGAAACTGAAACTTTCCGCGGAAAGTTTACTAGAAACTTTCGGATAAATTGTAAACTCTAGGAAACTATGAAAAAGTATTAGTTAATATCATCAAAATACTGTAGTGTTAAAAAAACGTGCTGGTGTTATATTTTGACGTACAATAGGCCTATTCAGTAAGACACTGAGAACCGACGATTGAGGTTATGAAGACCGTCGGTGCCAATTCGGTTCAGTTCCTCATGGACAGACGCAACAAAGGTACCAAACGTCCAATCACAACAACAGATTCATAATACCTAAGATTACATTCTAGTTAAAGAATTATGTGTAATGTTATCCTGCATATAAATTCCAAAACGTCATCTTTTCTGGAAAGTTTCAAGAAATTATGATGTGGAAAATTCATAAAATCAGGTGCAGTCTATATACAAAACTATCTTGCACTGTGACACATATTACAAAATATTAAACGTTAGTTATTGCCCTTAAGCAGCAGACAAATTTTTTTGAAGTTATACAAAACACAGTATGGGTAGAGCCCACTATTTTTCGCGAAAATAATTGTGCAAAAGTTCGTTTCAATGCCTTATGTGGACGCTTTGCTTCATGGTTATTGGCAGAATGTATTATTGCACAGACGTGACTCATTTGACTGTGCCAACAGGAACAAGGTTACTGCGACACCACACGTCTGTCATTTGCGGGTAGAACCCTAGACGCTAAAAACAGCCAATCACTGACCACTAAGCAGGGCTGCAGATGTGCACATAAGACGTTGAAACAAACTGCTGCAGAATTATTTCCACGAAAAATCGAAAGCTCTAAGTATGGGCTTACCACGTACCCTACGGTATACCGCCCGAAAAACTGATTGTGTATAGAGTTAACATTTACCACAACCAGGGACAGGAAAATTTCGCTAATCCAATGGTCTGCATGATAGAATCCATTATTCTATACATACTAAAACCACGTTTATTTGTTTATTGTCTGCTTTTCCACTGAGTAGCAGCTGATGGACACATGGCAAGGGCTTGAGTACATATAGAGTATAGTGCATTCTAGCTTACATGTCATTTAATTCGCGAAATTTTCCTGTCCCTTATCATAGCTATATTTCAGATACAAAAATTTATGTACAGGATGTGACACGCTGTCCTCTGATTTACTCGATATTTTTAATCTCCGGGAGAATACACCACGCAAATTCTGGGCTAAATTGTAGACAATAATAAAAGTGGCATGATGCTATAAAACGAAATTTTAAGTGCAGATTGTGGCAACACTACAAGGAGAAAGCCACTCTTGCGCTCCACTGCCAGGTATTATTTTACGTACGATGTTATGACGAGAAAACGTATAATCATGTTTGGACTGCTCGGTATTTGAACATGTAGCCATAATATGCAGGTCAAAGCAGTAGTGGTAAGATAAGTAAGATATCTGTGGAGCGCTAGTAGAGATAACTACAGTGCTACGTTGCCACGTTATACGTGTAAAATATCATCGTACAACATTTTGTCACCAACATTTACGTCTCTAATTTATCCCAGGATTCACGTCGTGTGTCTCTTGTAGGGTTCTTTGTGGACACCTTGTATATATGGCTGCATCCATCCTGATTTCTGTTTTATTTGGTTTCCTGCTGAAATAGTAGTTTCAATGATGGGATAGTCTCTTAACATAAACCAGGGCTCATTCCTTTCCGAGTTTCTGTCCTTGTTTAAAGTTGCGTATAAACGTCCCTAATTGAGCCCTCTACACAATAACGCGACGCGGCGGGAAGCGACGCGATGTGACATGACGTCACACCAAACGAGCCAATCACAGTTACATCGCTCGCGATGCGCGACAGCAACATTGGCGACGAGCCCGTCTTGACGATGCAGCGATGTCGCTAGTGACGTCAGAATGAGCAGCCAATCGGAATCAAGATTGTGTTAAAGAAGAAGAATAACAACTATAAGCGAACGGAAGTAATGGGTGTATATATTATATGGTATGTATTCTAAGGTTTGTTTACTTATTGAGGATTGATTTACTAATAATAACGCAGCTAAAACTCTCCTTCTGTGAAAGTTTTGTGCTTCTCGATACCTCTGCATGATACAGAACGCATAAACAACAACCCGAATAATACCGTCAAATGTTTTATTTACTATCATGTTGCAAAATGTCACCGGCAGGTTGCAGGCTAACTTGTTTATTAATATTTTTTTTCGCCATCTGCGTCTCGATCGCGTCTCACTGTTGTGAAATGCACTGTTGTCGACACGCGTTTATAACGCTGCTATCGCTTCGTCGCGTCGTGTCGCCAAATCGCGTCGCATCGCGCTATTGTGTAGAGGGCTTTACTTTACTGTCGACGAGACGCAAATATAGCGATAAAAATAAACAAATACTAAAAAATAAATTATATTGACTTACATGACCCAAATGTCATATATATAAATAAATATATATATATATAACTATGCTGCATTTTTTAACTAACGTAAATTATATCATCTGTTCCAAACTCGTAAAAATTGCTTTACGCTTATATACTTATCTATGATAATCTACTTTGGTTTTCGACATTGTAAGTCTGAATTTTTTATCCAAGTGTACTAACATGCAAATTACTTTGCAGCTCGTCATAAAAAGTTTACTATTATAGGTTTACTATTCTAGATTTAAAAGAAATCCTTTATTTCCTGAGTCGGGTTTATACATGGACTTATTATGTAAGTGAAACATTTGTAGTGATGCATTATTATTTCGTTAGCTAAGTTGTTGAGATGTTTTTTACAAAATAAGTTATAAATATATGAATTTATTCAATTGTTGTCTTACTCGGAATAGAGTGGTTTGAGGGCCATGAACATTATATTTCCGATTCTGCGTTGTGTAAGATCATTATGTTGCTAAACAACGTGATTTCCTTAATATTTCTTACCAGCCATTAACACATTTAAATGTCATTCCGGAGTGTGTACAATTCACCTAAGGCTTGGAATAAATAATGCATTTTTTATAAAAAAAAAAAGTGTGATCAATAGATATGAACTACTATAATTCAATTTTAAATACGTCAAATGAGTTCAACAAAGGACTGTTGAGAGCTATAAAACGTTTTACGTAAGTGAAAATATGTAAGAGTTCTATCCATAAATAATAATTTTATGCCAGATGTTTGTTGGATCACCAGAAAAATTAATTCAACTATAATATAAAGTGTGTAAACTTAAGATCAATGAAAAAAGCCTTAGACGGTTTCATATTTTAAGATCGTTTACATTTTTGTTTTGACTTATACAAGCGTGTATTTCCGCAGGTTTTCACTGTGGAAATTTAAACGTGTCACAAAAGGCAATCAAGTTACATTTGTGCGCTGCATGCGGGTCACCAATTCGTTATAAATTATGTAGTAGCCATCAGACGTCTTTATGACACGTATTGAGCTGGTGATTGTTATATTTTAACACATGCTCGTAGCTAAAGTATTTCTTTCAGACAACTGCTGTCGTCTACAGGAAACAAACGTTACTCACTTGGAAGTCGGTGACTTCAATACTACAATATATGGTTGGTGTACATAACTTAGTAAATAAGTAATTTGCACTATCTAAAAGTGTTTTCATAAATATTTTTCCCCAAAATATTTTCGTGAAAAAATCTCTGTCTTAGAGGTTTAGCTGAAGAAGTAAGTTAAGAAGCTAGGCTGAAACAAACGAAATATTACGGACATTCGCCAATATAGCACTGCTCAGACATACGAAATCAAGAGTGAAGCAATAAGAAATATGGGATTAATGTATTCGATGTAAATGTCTGCACTGAACTAGTAAGCTAAGTTCAAAATTTTTGTAGTCCCAGAACTTAGGCATATTGGACTTCAGTACGATTATGTTATTTGTGACTTCAATTTACGTACTGTATAATATACTAATTTTTACTCACTAGGATTTAAATGCATTCAAGTAGACCTAATTGTACGACAATCAGAAGTAACTTTGACAGCTCCAATATAGAATACTTACTCTAAATAAATAACTTTATGTTTACAACTCTGCTACTCGTCGTGGCTAGTAGACAAACAAAGCTATTCACTGTTACAGTTCTTATAACTTGGTAAGTTGGATAGAAGCAAAACGTCGTCTGTTTAAATTAATGTCTTCTGATTGTAATTAAGTAGTTTTTTAATCTACCATTGCGCCAGGCTAGCCGAGGCATGAGGAATCCGTAGCATTTACATTATTATGTCAGTTTTTTCTTATGTTACTTCCTGCATAATTTTCAATCCAATCACAGGGTGCTATTCATACTAAGATTCATAGTTTAAGTGCATAACATACTTTTTCTAACTGTGGTATCATATTTAGAATTGAATACAGCATTTAATATCTGTCTTAGTTCCTGATTTCAAACTGACTACGTATTGTGCTAACATTTTGGCAAGCCTTGTCACAAATATTCGAAGTATTTTGGATCACGTAATAATGGGCTATATATGTGTGTGTATATATACACATCAACCAATCAGAGGCCAGCTGTGCTATGAACGATGCCGTAATGTCGCGACAAGATCTCAGAGAGACGATGTCCTCAACCTAGTATCCCAGATACATATAACTCTGGCCAAGAAAGTCTCTGACAAAGATAGATATCTGTCGGTTTCTTAATCTACAGTTTTTATTACGTATAATCAAGACTGAAGGAAAAGAACTCAAAATAATTAAACATGTATACCCCAAAAGTGCCAAACTGCTATCTAGGGCAAAGGGAATAAATATTTACAGGTTTAAATGGCAGTTACTGTAAACTATTTAACGCTTAGAAATAAGAGATTCGTATGTCATGTGTACGTAAAATTAAGTACGTATTAAAATATTTTGCTGTGAATAGAGTGCTAATACAAGAGCTAATTTTATAGTAGCCTACACAAACATTAACTTGACAAACGTAAATACATTGCGTTACAAAGAAGGGGAGTTGTTTGGGTTAAACTCAACAGTAACGAAGAGAGAGCAACAAAACCTGTTACACACTTGTCGGAGAGAGAGCTTTAAAATCACTACCATTCACTGTAGTCAGCCAAGTTTCCTTGTATGGAGGGACAGATGAGCGTACTTCCATTAAATTGAGAGTGGTCTCTTACAAGACGCAGTCGTGCAGTTACTTGGGGAAGAGCAAGCAAAATTAAATTCTATATGAATTCGCATAGACTCAAATACTGAATAAGCATAACAACAAAATATGAACAAAACGTTAGCGAGACTGAAATTTTCGGAACGCTGCTGAATCCAAAATAACGAAGAAATGCACAATTTTAGCAGCAAATAAATACTTTTCATTTTCATGTATTCTATATCCTTCCTTTCTACATTTCTTTGTACATCATTGCATTTAACAATTCGGATGTGTAAGCCGGCGTTGCTGTGAACAGCTGCGTAGGATCCTCCCCCCCTTCATTTTTCATTCCTGCAAACTATTGCGGATACAACAGGGTATGCGGTTAAGGCCATTTTCCATCATGCCCACATTTTCCGTGATATTAATTTTTTTAATCCTAAACGAGAGCAGATACGGATAAAATGTTACACAGTTTTGTCAAAAACAGTTCATACTATGTTGAATAATATATATTTTTTCAAGACAAAGTACAAAATGCTATCAGTTAATTATCTGATTAAGGAAATGATGGACCATGCCCTGAAGCGCGGATTTTGTACCTGATTATCTCTGCAGGAAAACACATTGTTACAAGTTCTTACTCCGGCTAAAGTAAGGTAGGTGGACTTTTACGTCCCGTAGATAACGGGATCCTTAAGGACGGTGACACACGACACAATGACAGCAACTGTAGGAGAGGATCGCCAATGATTAGAGATGATGGTTTATCGCGGAAAAACTTGACTATTTGCTAGGGTCAACAAACGTTCAACTTATCAAAAGATTACTGGCTTTTCCTTGTACGTGGAGCTACTGCCCTATTTGATTGAGCCAATAAGAATGCCATTAGTTTAATATTTAATGCATGTTATTGGTCTGCAGACACCTACGTTGTGTCAGTGTTTTCAAGGCTATGTTGACACAAAACATTTTCGCGATATACCATCATCTCTACCAATGATCTTTGTTAGCGAAACGTCCTAGCATTCAATTTTGGAGCGATTCAGGAAACCCATTAAAAACTAAAATCGGGTTGGCAATAGCTGGGATTCTGCCCATGGTATAGGTACTTTGGATCGGAATGGCGTGCTTAATGCATAAAAAAATTAAAAATGTATTCCCTTATTTTTACCAGTATCCGTTATAACAATTTAAAACACAACGCATAAGACTTATGTGTCAGTAATTCACAATCCCAGAGGGATGTGTACCGTCGTAACGACCTAGGACACCGAGATAGGCAGTTCCCTTAAGCGATAACGTCATACAAAACTACGGTACACTTTAGCAAGTCATATACATGACTAAGTATCTTTTTCTGAAAAAGAAAAATTTATATACACACAGAAACCGTTAATGTTTCTAAACGTGGTACGCAACGTTTTAAGACGTGCCAATTTCTTAAATAAATAAATAAATAAATAAAACATATATCAAATTTACGGGATGTTACATCAAGCGAAATGTACAAAACGTTGCGTATACTTTATGGAGTAGTACCGAACACGACGTACCCATTTTATGTTGCACGTACCAGAATTTGCGAGCCACTATTTCGTCCAATATTACTTATGACGCTTGCGTAACCGCCGATAAACGTGCGTTCGCTGGAAGTTTGAGAAAATGTTACGGTTTGTAGAGTGTGCGTGTATGTTAAAACGTCGTTAAGTTAAACAAACCTTCTGTCAATAAATTACGCCAAAAAACTCAGACATTTCAATCTCCGTCGGGAAGTTGTCTTTCCAGTGCTGCATTGTTGATTTTTCCATTCATGTCATACATAATTTTATTATAAATCATAATTTGATGTGTGTCAAGTAACTCATTTTAAATGTACGCGTAATTCGAATTCCATATTATATCAATAACTATTCCTCTATGTATGTATTCAGAATGCTTCTATTAAATAGCATATATCTCTTTATAAACGCTAACATAAAATGGAGACAAAATTATCAAAAGCACAAGCGAATATAAATGTACCATACCAAATGTAACGATAACAACAAAACGTTTTACACAAAAAAAATTTAATGTTTTTTTTTATCAATACCTACATACAAAAATGAATGTAACGTATGGGATTCTATATCAATCATCATATTGCAACTAAACGTTGGTGAGTATTGCTATTTGCAATACATCTTTATCTTAAATATTAGGTTATAATATGAAACAATCACTACTGAATGTCCCCTATGAAGAGGTACGAGTATTTCAAATATTCAACCGTCCAAGCGGGTAGCACATGATGTACCTACGAGTTATTTCCTTATTTATTGCAGGTTTGCAGGCGTCAAAGTGTGGCATAAACCTGTTGTTTAATCTCAGAAATGCCAGCGAATTATACGTTTATTGACGTACAACCTGACCGATAATAAATCCGCAAAGTATTAACGACTGTAATAACCGATCCTTTGCACTAAGTACATTACACGTCAACAAAATCAGCGGTATTATTAAAACATATTGAATAATATTAAATTAATGATAACAATTCATGCTCACCGTTTAATGATCACCAAATAACACCTAGAAACTAAACTTGCAAAACTCTCCAAGTAATTGTAAAGTAAAACGATTTTATAAATATTATTGTCAGTTGTACCTGTGACTTTCTTGTACGGCATTAAAATGTAATTTTCATTACATAGGAGACTTCTTCAGCGCCCTTTCACTAAAAATATGTCTCATAAGTCTAGTTGTCTTCCCTTATATCTGAGTTCGTCTTTATGACTCCACTATACACCAGATGTACAAATTGTTTGCTTTAAAGCCGAAATATTTGTTTTAAGAGCATAAATCAAAAATGTTTGTTTCAGAACCAATTTAATGTGTGTGTTCATTAACATTTCTTGCCCTAAATTTGTTTTATGCGTTAAATGCAATGTGTAAACAGTGATAGAAAAAAATGGATATCACTGTTTACTAATTGCATTTGCCAAGTAATGCAAATTTAGGGCAGAAATGTCTTCAACACAAGCATATATAAAACAACACAGACATGCGCAACCTACTTGTTGTTTACTTGGCGATAAAGAAGTGTGAGTGTGTAAGTGGCACGGAAGCAGCTGTTCCTGCAACGTCACGGAAGTAAAGCGGGAATCTTGGTGCAACATGCTGTGAGGATGTGAGGAAGGAGCATCCTTGAAAGCTGGCAAGCAAGATAACAATGGCGTTGCGTCAGTCGACGGCAGGAGAAAATACTTCGTGGTTGGAAGCACGGCGCAACCAGAGCCCGAACCTTCCTTTGTGAAGCGCTGCTGAAATGACGTTAAGTGTTTTCTGTACGGTTACTTCATAGGACAATAGCGAGTTCTTGACAAATGTCAGAATTTTGGCACACTTTTTCGACTGATTATTTCATTCCTGAAATAACCGTCAACTTCATTGGCGTAGCGTGGATGTGTTACAAGGGAGTGGTAGTTATCTTGAGATTCTTTCGTCATTGAGAGATTGTGAATGAAAGTTAACCTTGATAACTCTGAACCAGTGGCGGACCCAGAAAAAAAGGGGAGGGGAATGGCACCTTCCGAGATAGCTCCAAAAATATAAAATTATATAAGTGCCAAGTAAAACACGTATAGAAAATATGTCCTTATACATTTCCTAGAGCTTTGTAAGAGACAACTCAACACTCACAATGCAACCATTGTATGCAATAATATGGAAGCAGTAGCTTAACATACAATTGACATAACATATTTTACATCGTTACAAAGTTTATTAAAGGGTATATTATTTTTTAGTTTGGAAACTTCTTAAATGGCACCATTTTGCACCCTATACTTCAAATTTTTCCAGGTGACGATTCGCGTAACCCCCCTCCCCTTTTTTTATTCCATGGAATGTGATTATAGCTACGTTTTAAGGGCGCGGTACACAGCAAATATCATCACAATTTTTTTTTTATTTTTTATAATTGTACCAGATTTGATTCGTTGTTTTAGACACAAAATGTGACTATATTTTGCTCTTGTAATTTATTTATTTATTTTATTCATTTATTTATTTTTTAACTCGCGCAGTTTTTGCGTAATGGCTCGTTAAAGCCAAAATTTGTAATGTTTCCATTTTAAGTACGACACTGAAACCAACTCACTTACCAAAGTGAAAAAAAGCACAGTAAATAAGGATATTGTATGCTACAAGGTCAGATATGTTAAACCACAAAATAAAACATTTTATATTTTAAAAAATTATTGATTTTTTTTTTAAATTTTATGTTAAATTTCAGCATTTGTATTTAAGCACAATACTTTTTATTCTTTGTTTTTATTGCGTGAAATTATAGCCTGCGGCGTCTTTATCCACTGTGGATTATTTCAGTTTGGTATGTCAGATAGTTTTAGTGTAGTCCTTAAAACGCGAAAACTATGAGAAAAAAAATTTTCTTAAGAAAAAAATTTAGTCACATTTTGTGTTTAAAATAAGAAAAAAATATCTGGTACAAATAAAAAATAAAATCATGGCGATAAAAATTGCTGTAAATCGCGCCCGTAAGGCACGGCACCTTCCACGATCTGGAGCCGGATCCATCACTGCTCTGATCCAATAGCAGTCCTGCATGAATATACTCATTGACTCAAGCGCAACATTGTCCGAAGTACAACTGGCCACTCACTAGAGCGGCAACCAATGAGGACAGAATGCACACAATACTGTGGAGTCCAATATTCCAGCCGTTGAACCAGCGGAGTTGTCAGTTCTCAAGTAATGCCTATATAACCATAGATTAAATAATAATACAGACGTGACATGACGTGGCTGCGCTTTTGATACTGGCGAACTTCGCCGCTTATTGGCTGCCCGAGTTTGTTAATACAAGCCCCGTGTATGTTTGGCTCCTGCACGTTACTGCAGGTTTCCAATTGGCCCGGCTACCAACTAGCAGGGCAACCGTCTTACGCTGATTGGCCGTAGGCGTATCCGCCATGTTGCTAGGCCAGAGAAGCCATTTTGCTGGCGTGTGTGACTGAGTTCGCTGTCCTATCGGCTATTTCACTTCTGTATTCCTAAATATTCTGTGACTCAACTATAAGTTGTATGTGGAACCATTAGATTGGTGGGTGCAGACAAATATCCAGCCAGTAGCCTGCAAGAGACGAGGAACGAATTCTCTACTCACACTACTTTAATAAGAGAACAACATTCTCATTGGTTGATCCCTGCAATGTCACGTGCTCGTGATGTACGGTCTGGTTTACTACAGCTTCTCTTGAAAGGCAACCCCACTTCGTCACTGGTCAGTGTGCTATTTTAGCATTCCTGGAATAGGGATAACTCGAGCCAAAATTTTTTAGTGAAACGAAAATAGCACCAACGTGTTTTAAATTCTCACGAGCACACCTGCAACACTGCTCCATGATAATTGGTAGCGTGTGTTTGGGCAGAGACTGTGTTTAACTGTGCCACCACACGTTTCTGATTTGCAGGTGGAATTACAGGACGTTGAGCGTTACAAATAACTAGAAGCAATGATTTTTGGTGAAAAGAATTATGCAACATTTTGTTTCAATGCCTCACGTTCACATCTGCAGCTCTGGTACGTAGTTATTGCAGCGTGTATTTGTGTAGTGGCGTCACTCATTTGACTGTGCCAATGAGAATAACGTCACTGCGACACTACACGTCTGTGATTTGCGAGTAGATCCCATATATGTTGAGAGTTTAAAACAGCCAATCACTAACCACGAAGCAGAGCTGCATATATGTATGTAAGTTACTGAAACACGTTCACGAAACATTCATTTAACCAAGAATCAGTGGCTCTAGGGATAAGGAACATGTAGGGACAGGAAATGTTTGCCACTGCATACCATTGTTTTGTACTAGAGTTTATGTTCACCGGTTGTTGACACAGAGAGTAGCCAAGTTCTACGGTATTGAGTCTTTGCTGTGCCGTAGGTTTGTTATTGACTAGTTCTGCAAGATAGGTGTGTCCGATCCGTGATCATATTGCAAACGTAGCAGAAATGTCCATGCGATTAAATTATAGATGTGATCTCTGAACGATTCTTGCAACGGAGGGGGGGGGGGTTACATGCGCAATTGCGGGCGAATGTTGCCGTAGTGCAGGAAAACCCACAATAAAGCAAAAAAAAAAAAAAGAACAAAGGAAGAAAAGCCAGTAAGCTGTAGTCAACAGACATAAAACTTACAGATAATTCTTGAAAGAAATCTAGTCATATCCTAGAAGACGACACGAGGACGAAACCAGATACAAAACAACACAAAATTAATTCCCAAGTGGAATATATTCGACTGGAGAAAGATGACGCAAAAAAAAGCCAAGCCAAGAAATTAAAAACCAGCAAAAATATTGGGGTGTGTGAAAATGTACCCCAATTTTTTTGTTGGTTTTTATTTATTTTTGTCTGTCTTTTATTTTTTGTCGTCTTTCTCCAGTCGATCTATATTCCACTTGGGAATTAATTTTATGATGTTTATATCTGTTTTAATCCTAGTGCGTTTTTGGGATATGACTACATTCTTATAAGGAATTATCTGCATGTTTCATGTCTGTTGACTACAGCTTACGGCTCTCCTTCCTTTGTTTTTTTTTTTTTTTTGTGGGTTTTTCTGCAATATGATAATATTCGCCCGCAATGGCGTGTGTCCAAAAATACTGTTCTGTTTATAAATTATAGCTACTCGTAAATTAAATATGTAGTATTCTTCTTGTCTCTGTAAGTTTCATTAGTTAGTAATGACGGCGCTAGGAGCTCTAGTAGGATGATGGTAAAATTCCTCAGTTAAGGTATTAAAAACGCACCACTGTGCCTGTGTAGATGAAGGGAAATAAATAATTCGACAACTTAGCTACAAGTGTACAGACCTCTACATCTTTATAATTTATTTAAAATCCCGAAACTAAATACTATGCCATAGTGCTGAAAAATTTAATTAATTAAATATTTACTAAAACTTTCATTTTGGATACTTTTTTGAAGCCTTTGATGGCTATATTATGGTGTATAATAAGAATTAGTTTACAAGAAACTTCTTTTGTTAACATAATGTAATAATAATAAGTGACATTTCAGAAGTATCTTTCTTTAACGTAACATGTTAAACTAAAAACAATATTTTACTTTGTCACATTTTAACAGTCAACCTAATATTATTTTAAGCGTTATTAACGCTTATTTCCAAAAAAAAATTGTAATTGAATATATAAAAATAACGCAGACATTATAATACAGCAGTAAAATGAATAAGAAAAAAACTCCGCAAGGGCAACGCTAAATCACAAAACTTCTAGCCGACAATACATTTTCTAAAACGCTGCCACGTGTTGTAACTCATATGATTGAACAACGCTAATTTTATACAGTCCCTCTGCTAGGAGATCAGGTAGTGATAAAACAAGTTATGAAGGTTAGCAGATATGCGTGTCCCGTGGTGAAACATGCAAACAACCAACCTTTACTGAGATACTGCGGTCACAGACTAGTTAGGCGAACAGAGGCGGAACGGCGTGACGGTAATTTTAAACGTACTTGTTGGCACGTTGGCTGTACAACTTGGATCTCGAGTTTGATTGGCCATCGCCTGCTGAGGAAGATCCTGAACTAGACTTGCTTCATACTGGCGTATTCTTCAGTAGTCGCTGACTGGCCAATTACTTTTCATAATATTGTTAGTCGTTGCAATACGTTTGTGGCTCGGCTCGCCAGCACACTTATAGCAGTTCTGATTTTATATTCTTAGCCATTGTTTGTCACTGTCCCTAAGACGACACCCGGTGTCCCTGGCAGTACCCATAAACTATTTACTTTAGGGTTATATTTTTTGAAAGGAGAGTCCCATGAAGTTACCTGGAAAAAATATTACCTATTTAAAATATTTAAAATATTAATAATAATAATAATGCATATTTATACCCAGATACATATATAGGAAAAAAGATAGCTTTACTTGTGACTAAAAAAAGGCAGCCCATAGTTATGTAATTGAACTTTCCGACGAAAAATTTCGCACATCTTGGTTTAAATTATTTATATGCACATCTGTACCTTTGCTTCATGCTCAGTGATTGAATGTTTTAAATCTCGCTTGTCGCAAGGATCTACTGTCAAATAATAGACGTTTTGTGTCGCAATAGCTAGAGACGGGAAGTTTTTCCGAAAATATTTTTGCACCGTATCTCAGCAAAGTTTCATCGCAATCTGACAAATGGCAAACGAACGTACAAAAATAAACCATTAACGTACATTAATTTATTATATTAGATTACTTTCTGTGTAATACAACTAGCACAAAAAAGATAAAACAAAACTACCGTAATACAAATGTATCCATGTTTCTATTGGTTTACTGATACAGATTTCATACATACGTCAGGTAGCTTTCCTATCAGTAGAGAAGGGAAAATTTCGCGGATTCAATGACCTGCATGTTAGAATCTATTGTCCTATACATACTGAAGCCCTGTATATTCGTTCTTTCTCTGCTGTTCCACTGAGTAGCAGCTAGTGGACAAATTGTCGGGGCTTGAATATGCATAGGAGAATGGTATATAACATGCAGGTTATTGAATCCGCGAAATTTTCCCCTGTCTACCTATCAGGTTATAGTAATTTTCGTACCAATTAGGCTTCTTTGAAGCATATTCGTGTTCGTATTTCGACTAGTGGTTCGCTGGCTGTGGTGCTCAATGGTCCTGCTTGAATCCGCTTGACGCGTAGTGGTTTCGCTTCTGTGTTCTCATCTATTCTGCTCTTGCGGGCGGCAGACGACGAGCTGGCGAGGTAAACACGGAGTGGCTTAATTGAACGCGGGCTCAGCTAAACTGCTGCAAGACGCAAATGAGATTACAAGCAGTCTGCGAGCTACGACCACCTCCGCAGCCATAGTCCGCGATTTCTCGTCACGACGCGACGATGTCTGGATTTACACACGGCGTTCTAGGGATTCGCATTTATACGTCAATTAGTTCTTCTTCAGCCAGCTCAGCTGCCAGCTTCTGTTTACGTCGAATTTGTTTGCAAACACTCCTTTTATGCAGATTCGTGAGGGGAATTTCCGGAAACACAGAAGCTTCTCAGTAAATGGAATACTGTACGCACCAAATACTGAGAAAACATTTCATCATCTCGCAAATAATAAAAATATATTTACCCTGGATCTGTCGCTAAATGCGTGTGTATATATATCACGAATTTATTCGTGTCCATACGCATGTGTTTGAGTGAATGTATCCTTTCAGATGATGCTTACAAGGTATTTTGTAAAATTGTAACCTTAATTAATTCTATATAACTGCAAGAAAATGTTTACATATTTGGTTGAGAATATGCTTAGGCGTCTCGCACACTTTTATGTAAGACTTAAACACAGGAATGTTTTTTATCAACATGGGTGGATTTACAAAACGTAATCTATTGTAACGTGACTTTAGTTGCAACTATGATAAATAAGTACAGACCTGAAAATTTTGCGTTTTCATTTAGGCGCAAGCTGGAGTTCCAGCAACTATAGGTCTGTATCACGTTCATAATTGGCCGTTGACTTACTCGACACTTCCTGGAAGTAGCTGAACCAATAATAAAACTGTCTCTGAATACGGGCCTATTTCACAGTGTCAGCGAGCAGCTAATAAACAGCTCCTGTCTGCACGATTTCACATATATTCTTGGAGGCTAGCATGCAGGTCAGTGAACACGCGAATTTTTCCCGTCTCTATAAATAAGATTAATAATTTGCATGGAAATTTGCATCTGACATATTTAAGTATACATTTAATTGCAGTCAGTAACCTTGTTTAATACTTTTTAAATGCTTTTTTTTATATAAAATTACGATATTTTACCACATTTCTCGCGATTATTTAAATAAATTCTTGTTTTTAAAATGACATGACTTTCTTGTAGTGTTGCAACATGGCTTTGTTTCCTCATTATTATTTATTCTTGTAACCACTCAGTTTAAGCCACATAGCTATAAGGGTAGGTTAATAATTTTCTTAATATCTTACAACAGGAAAGATGTTTCAAGCAGCATTGTGACATAGTAAACTACCTGTATTTTCTACCAATAATGTTTGCCATGTAAATACAAACAAAACCATCGGAACTTAACTACGGTACTTTTATCCATGAGTATGTTTCTTCCTATTTTTAATTGATCCTGCTTACATTAGTTGTATAGCGCGCGTGATTAATTTCGTGTAACTCTTTATGTGGCTATGATGACAGATACAATAAAACAGTTACCTAGTTTATGGGTTCCTCGTCACAAAACAAAACTAGAGTCTAATTCATTTCTCTTCCTTTGCAATAGACGATTTTATTTAACGAGGAAGTTCCACGGAAAAATATGTCTAGGAGCGTCAACTGAGCGAAGGAGATGTTTTATCACGGAGTCAGTGCAGCTACCTCGCACCTTGTCGACGTCAACACCTTGTCCATTCTTTAACCCCTGACGCAAAAATGATAAGTGTTATAAGTTTAACATGTGTATCTGTGCATGTGTGTGTGTCTTGTATCGTAGCTCCTAAACGAATGAACTTATTTTGAATTAGGTTTTTTTTGGGGGGGGGGGGTGACTTGATCGAGAGTGTTCTTAGCTATGATTCAAGAAAATATGTTCAGCTGTTTTTGAAGATCGTCAGCTCTTTTCTAGTTGTTGAAGATATGTGAGCAGCTTCTATTGATCTGATCGATTCAAAATTTCGTATCCTGTGTGTTGGTGTTTTGTGATTTTTTAATGTAATATATTTACTTGTTACATTTCTTTCTTCTAGGAAAATTCAGAAAATTCATGAACCTTGGCGCGGGCAGTTGGCACTGTAGTCGAGTTGACGTGCGGCAAAAAAGTTATTAAATATTTAGAAATTCAGTAAATGAACATATATCTATACGGAACTCTTTCAGAAAAGATTGTTCTTATTGGTTGCAGTACTGGACATAATATAAGGGAGAAATAACAGTTTTGTAGACAGGTATTAATTCATGACGGTGAGGCGAGTCCTCGGAGGGAAGAATGGCGTCTTACACTTAGAGGTTGCGAGACAGGTAGTGAGACTGGAAAAGTTAGCCTTACTGGTCCTACGTTCCCAGGCCAACATCGCACTTGTTGTCTTCCGATTATACATAATTCAGTTTAAAGCGGCAACATGATTTATCATAGTTAACATAGGGTACTGTATTATGTTACTTCATATTATATTATAGTATTTTAAATATTAAACCTAACTCTGCAATCTTCCAATTCATTCTCAGGACGTTTACACACGATTAATGCAATTGAAAAAATATCTGCCGAATTCTTTTTTTTTATTAACATAAATGTAACGGAAATTTCTAGAACATATAAATATGGATAGAATGTTTTGAGAGTTTATGTAGAACTAATGTTCAAGTACACTGGTTAGTTTCGAGGAAAATAGAACGTACACAAATGTACATTTGAGAATTTTATCTGCGTCGATGTGCTACTTTTCTAGATTAAGTAATCTCGTTAATTTATACATATTTAAATGAAAGGGTTTCATAAACTCTAGCTACTTTAACATTAGTGAAGGAAAAACCATTATTTTAAAATATAATCATTTTGCGGAAAATGTTGACAGTACATTAACGAACTATTAAGTTACGAAAATTAAAAAGCACATATTTCACGAACGGGGTTTTAAACTATAAACGTTTGAAAAGTGTTATTCGAGTCCTGTGACAGAGGTTTCACTTCGCTGGGGGAACTATCAGACAAGATGATAACGGTGGGCGCACCTCCCATCTTCTGAGAACTATATGTGTTTTACTGTTACCGGATTAGATATTTGTCTGACGCCGATAACAGCTTGTCTCGTGTTACGTAACACAAGAACACAGTACAAATGAGGCGAGTTTTAGAAAAACCTCTTTTCTGGTAACTAAGCCTAGTTGCTAAAATGTTTGGATATTGAAAGTTTACAACGCATCCTATATGAAAGAGCTAGCTAACCTAGAATGTTTACGAAATCTTAATACTAGTGTCCTGACTGACACACTCACTCACTCATCAACGCACAGCCCAAACCGCACTCACTAAGAATGGATTTTTCGAAATTCGATAATTAAGGGGGTAAAAAGGGGTGAAATGTGTTTTCAAAGAATCCCTGCTATCTCATTAACCGGGAAAGCTATCGTAAATTTTTAACTTTATAATATTGCCCCAATAAATACATATTTGCGAATTTTCGATTTTGCGAAATTCGAAAATGAAGGTGCTGAAAAGCCGTAAAGTGTGTTTTTCATTAATCCGTGATTTCTCCTAAACCATTTCAGATAGTGAGTTGATTTTTTTCTTTAAAATCATGTTTAAGTAAATATCTAAAACGAATTTTTAGAATTGTTCGAAATTCGTCCTTGAAAGCTCTTAAAAAAATAAAACCTGTTACTAATTAATCCCACTTATCTCCTAAACCAGTGGAATTATTGAAATGGTTTTTGCTTTAAAATATACCTTACGGAAGTGTCAAAATAGCTATTTAAGGGTTTTTCGAAATTCGTCCTTGAAAGCTGTTAAAAAAATAAAATTTGTTTTCAAGTAATCATCTGTACCGCTTATACCTGTTGAGATATAGATACGGTTTTTTATAAGAATAAAGTTTATGTAAATATCTAAATATCTACAAATCAAAATCAGATTTTAAGTGTTATTCGTAAAATGTTACAGTCTCCCGAAAAAAGAGAATGATCACGGAGAAATAATTCAACAGTTGTTTCTTTTTGCCAACCTACTCATAAATAAAACCTCTTTGGACTGTAACCTGTACATATGAAAGAACTAGCTGTCCCGTTGCGGCTTCGCCCGCGTGTACTATAGAAAAGAGTAACTAACTTTTAGTGATACTATATTCCATATTATACTATATTCACTGTTTATCTTTAAAACATCAAATACAAACAGATTTGTCCAGTCCACTGCGCTAAGCGTACTTTTTTTAATTCATCTTTATTTCTCTATAAAAACAGCTGCCCGGCTGCGGCTTCCACCGCAAAACAGCTGCCCGGCATTTAACAGCTAGTGTACTCAATAACAGTGTAAAGAGCGCGCGCAATACGCTTGTATGATGTCATGTAATTCCCATCGCAAAGTCTTGCACGGGATACGAACCCGTAACCCCACCCCTCCCACACACCAAACTTTATACAATTCCTGAATTGCCAGCGAGTGTTTTCCTAGCTTTTTTTTCCGCGGTCGCAAATTAGATAAAAACAATCCTTGATGCGGATTATATATAATGCTAAAATTTCAGCTCGATCGGTGCAGAACTTTTTGAGTTTTTGAAGCGTACACAAACCAACATAACATTTTTATATAGCCTATATAAATTATTCTAACCCTCTGCAAAGTATTTCACGGACTGCTAGGAAGTCCCCTTAAAGTTTATATTTTTCACCCTTAAAGGGTGTGAAATAATTATTTTACCATTCGTATACATAGCAAATTGACGTGGAAATCTCTGTAATAGCCCGTCGGGTTCTATAGCTATGTAGACCATATTAAAAAAATTTCCTCTTTAACCCTCTTCCAAATTCGAATTAAAAAAAAAAGCCAGAATATATGTTTTGCGTCCAGCGGCAACTAAATTAGTACATATGAAATTAAATTAGCCTAATTAAATAACATATCCCCCCCCCGCAACTCCTCAGACTTAACTACAAATTATTCAAGACAGGCCATGAGAGTTATTTCGCGTGTTCAGGCTATAGTCAAAAGAGGTTTAACTATAAGCAAGAAATAAAGGGAAACAAATTTTGAACTATTTCAGGTGTTACGAAAGATTATTACTCTTAAACACGTTTTATTTTTTATAGGCTTTCAAGGACGAATTTTGAAAAATCCTGAAATAACTTTTTAGGTATTTGCGTAAGTTTCATTTTAAAGAAAAAATCACATCGATATCTCAGGTGGTTTAAGAGGAAGAGAGGATTTACTGTAAACGAATTAAACGGCTTTTCACCTCCTTAATATAAAAATTTCGAAAAATCCTGACATTTGTTCCTAGACATTTGTATTTACGACCTAACGAAGTGAATAAGACGACGATAGCCCGTCGGGTTCGAGAAATATCAAAGATTTGCAAAAAAAATACATTTCACCCCGTTTCACCACATTAAAAGCCGAATTTCAAAATTTCCTTTCTTAGTGCGCGCCTACGCCACAAGGGGAAACTTCCCTTAAAATTTAACGTTTCTAGGTCCAGTGGTTTGGGCTGGGCGTTGGTGATGAATGAATTAATGTGTTAGTCAGTCAGTGAGTGGGGCACTTCCTTTTATATATTTAGATTATCACGGCATGCCTTTAAGCATTCACTTAGGTATTGTATAACGTTTGTGGTATGGGAAGGGTGGGGTTACGGGTTTGTATCCCGTGCAAGACTTTGCGATGGGAATTACTATGACATCATACGAGCATACTGCGCGCTCTCTTTACACTGAGCTAAGGCAGTTAATTATAGTTCACTGTTATTGAGTACGCTAGCTGTTAAATGTCTTCATCACATATTGTATACATAGTTACTGTTTACATTACGTAATTTCACGCGGGCAAAACCGCAGCCGGGCTGCTAGTACATACATAAAAACGTAAGTATATGTTCAGAGAGTATAGGACATAAATTTATGTTTTTATATTTCATAATATCCGTTCCGTAGTTTTTGTTCTCTATTTGGAAGTTATGTATTTAGTTTTATTTCGGTGTGGTTTTGGTTATTTGTACTTATTGTGTACATTTTTTCCGTGTCAAATGTCTACTATCGTCTGCTAGCATGTGACCCTGGTCGAGAGCCGGGTGATTGAGAGATTGCGGATGCGTGTACACTTTAGTCTGCTTACTGTGCCTTAACTCTCCAATTAAAAAAAAAACACATTTTGTTTCTAATCTGCAGTGGAATTAACCCTACCTAGCTCTATGGGTAGTACCTGGCCTCACAGCAGGTTCAGCGGCCTGCCACAGCGAGCGCAGCTGTCGACCGCTCATCTATCCGTGATCGGTGCAGTTCTTGCTCTATGGCCATTGTTTTATAAAGTTCTTGCTCTGTGGCCATTGTTTCCTGCGGCACCGCGTTGCGCTCGGGCACAGCCGTAGAACAGGTCTGGAAACTCGCCTGGAAACTTGACCCCTTTGTTGTTTGGCTGCAGTTCACCAAGTTACCGAGAATATTGTGTTTTATTGGCGCTTCAGTTAGGGCGGTCGGACTCAAACTCCGCCCACTTCCTTTCCACTAAGATAAACAATTAATCAAAACGTATTTTTTATCAATTTATGAAATACTTCCTTCGCTCACAAATTTAAGAAAAGGTTCCAGCAATCTTTATTTACTTTATAAATTTAACAATGGAAAAAATTGGCCGGAGTTTGAATCCGACCGCCCGCATTACAGCCCTAGAAAGTACAACATTCTCGGTAACTTGACGACCTACAGCCAAACAACAAGAGGGTCAAGCAAAATACATTCTTAGATAGGCGAGTGTCCAGATCTGTACTTATACGACCGTGCGCTCGGGAAACGGTGCCCAACGAGCTTACAGGTAAAGAGATACAACTCCTCATTCGAATCAGATTTACTTTTAGCTTTATTCACGTGGCGGGCACATTCTGAAACTTCTACAAGCGGGTGTAGAAGATGTAGCTCTACTCTAGAAAATTATTTTTTGCGAGTGAAGAGGTGTAAATGTCGACAACAGAACGCTTTGACATAGATAAGTAAAATTAGTCCTCCGAGTTTGACTGAACGTCAGCTTCGATTCTTTTACCTTTATTACACATTGGGTGGATTATACTTACAGAATGTTTCTTAAATTAGCTTACAAAATTTGGAGGGTGATTTCTTATCAAAAAAGAGGCATGGTTATCCTTTTAAATTTTGGCTTAGTACAATTCTGAAGAGCAAAATTCGCCTGTAAAAATAAATTTTTTAAATTATTTTTTCCCAAAATATCGGAAAAGACGCGGAGTTAAATTACAATTATTTTCACAATGGTCAACGATTAGTGTTATTGTGATCTCCAAACCATCCAAAGTGATAATTACAGTAGGGGTGCTTGCCCTCTTAACCCTATTACCATTTATCAAAGTTGTAGAAAAGTTTCCATACAAAACTATTTTGCTGAAACTCAGTGATAAACTGTCTTCCCGAAAAAAAAACGTGGACTTTTAGATGCAAAATGATGCTATCGCAGTAGTTTTTGAACCCAAACAATGGATAAACTGCAAGTAGGATTTGTAATATTTTCTAACGATATTATTTCGTTCACGGTGAACAATTTTCTTCTCTGGTTTTGTTAGCCCTTTTCAAGTAACTTCTAAGCTTGGAAAATCTGTGCCTATTTGGGGGGCTGCAACCCCTTAAGCCAAAGACCACCCCCCCTCCCATTACGTACACCACTAAGCACAATTTCTGTATATTTTAACACGCACAAATAAATATGTTTGTTATAAGCATACACTTTCCAGCTGCCTTGCTACTAAAATAATATTGTAACTATTTCCGAAGAATTGTTTGTAAAGCGAACGATTTTTTTTATATATCAGGGAGAGCATTATTTCAAACTGTTCAACGTTTTTAAAAAGAAATAATTGACGGAATAGTACCAATATATCTAATAAATACTTCAGATGCATTTATTCGTGAGTTTGAAAAACACAATTCACTTCCCTGTCGCTACAAAGCAACAACGAAAGTTTTCAAACAACTATAACAAAACTTAATTACACTTGGCACAATTTGCGACAGTACAAGCCAGTTGGAATACTTTCACGCTTCTTAAATGTGCCTCTTTATCCGCACTACGATCTCAGAGTATCCAGCATACAGCGCAGAACAACTCAACTTTTGTTCAGTAATTGGCAATGTTCTGGACGAGAGCTCTTTATACTACAGCTGTATTGTTTTGTTAACACCGTGGCCCATGCCACAAGCGACCACATAGAATCTATGCATGCAGTTGTTTAGCTAAGAACCCCTTACACTAGTCAAGATTTAGCAGTTAATATAATTAAAGTTAAGAGATTTTCGTCAACTCTTAAGGGGCATGGATAGGTACGATGTCAAGCGGACGACTGAAACACTCAGTCGTCAATAAAATCTGAACTGCTCATCAAAATTTGATAAAATATGTTTGCTCAGTTGATATTTTATCAACGGACGTTTATTTATACAGCACTGTGCTGTAGTAAGCTTTACATTCGAGTAAAAAATTAAATAAAACCGTTTTTTAAGGAAATATAAGGGCTTGAAACCACAAAATCTACAAAAAAAGGAAAACTGTGAATTTAATAAATTTTAATATGATAATATCTAGGCCTCTATAATAACAGAATTTCAAAAATACTCGCGTTTTCATTTGAAAATAATTTTAACATCTCTAAACCTGATTTTGTGATAGTACAATTATTTTCAAATGAAAACGCGAGTATTTTTTATATTCGGTTACTATTCAGCTGTGAGTTTGAGTCTCACCATTTCCATCTAAAAAATTTGAACCGTAAATGGAATTAGTTTTAACTCTGTACATATAGGCCCTAATCATCAACCATGTCAGTTTTCGATCATACACGGAGACAACAGTTAAAATGGAGGTTATTTGAAACTTTTAGCGCTGTATGTTATCTCCGTGCAACCAATTTGCCAATGCAAATCAAATTCATCACTTTTTCATAAAAATAGATATATGTCGTAACTACAACATTTTAAGTGACTGAATATTAAGTACTAATATTTTTATCATATTTATACCTATGCTAGACCAGTACGAACAAAAATTATAATTAAAGGATTCATAATCTCAATTCAGATTTATATTTGCTAATTTTTTTGTGGCAGTAGCAATTACATAGACCTACTGCGTTTTTTTCTGGCGAACTTGCTTGTTTATTTGCAATCAAGAGCAAACGCCTTGACTATTCTGACTTCTAATATAATCTTAAAACTACCAATGAAATATCTTGTAAACCACAGAATGGATGGACTGAAAACTAAATGGTTTTTGGTTGCTTCATTTAATTGAAGTCTTTCGTTTTTGTGACGTGAGGTGCGACCAAATCGCCCTAAAATATTTCTCCAACTAAAAATACACTCAACGTCATAAACAGGTTTACACCCATTATCTATTTCCGCCTCTTAGTGCACGCTAAACAGAAGATAACACAGATATTTCTCTGCGCGAAACAAATATGGTAAGACCCAACTGTGTGAATGTAAGTTTATTTTGTTTGTACAGTACTTAAATCATTTTGTGGTTATTAATTTAAGTTTATATGAATATAAACTGACGCTATACCTCACTTTTGACGAGACAGGTTAAATTATCAAGTACGTATGTCACAGACAGAGTATAAGTTATAATAACTATATACACTCTAAATCTGAAATAGTGAATCTTCACTGATTCACGCCGATGAATGAAGCAGTTTCAACAACTTGAATCAGTGCATATAATTACTGTTTAATTAGTTAATATTGACTGATTTCCTTTACGAGTGCCAACATCTCACAAGTGAATCAGTGAATATTCATAGTATTTTCCAGTTGTTTTCAAAGGACAGTTTTTACTTATTGAATCAGTGAAAAATTACTGGAAAATCTGTGGACATTTACTAATTAACTTGAGGAATGTTGGCAGTCTTTATCGGAATCAGTGAATGGTCACCGATTTCATAGTGGTTTCTCACTGATACAATTAGTTGAAACAGCTCCATCCATTGGCGTGAATCAGTGAATATTCTCTAATTCAGATTTATAGTGTAAGTTCATCATGACTGGATTTATTTGCTAGTACGTACTCCATTGAGAAATGGAGTATGTCCAAGCAAAAAAATATCCAGTCATGCACTCCCATTGCACAGTTTTTTTCAAAGATCAAGTTCGTCATATTAGTACACTTAAGAATGAAAAAAATATATACATAGGCTTATTTATTATTTGATTGTATCTCTAAAGTTCTGAACTATATTTGTAGTGTAACATAAAAGACATGCAAAAATCTTTACAATTATTATTTTATTTATTATTTTATTTGCGTTGCTACGTTATGTAGTCAAACCCCCTGTTTGTGTTGCGATGTGTACTTCGGTTACAAGTAGTTATGTCATATGAATGTGCTGTTAGACATGTGCAAACAACTCATTCGCAATTACTTGAATGCTTACACAAAATAGGATTCAATTTTTAATACATTTCCTGAAGCACAGTCGAATTTCCGCGTTTGACGAGTGAGAACAGCAAAGCGACAAGGTCCACAGCACCACGCTCGACAAGAAGCGTATCGCCTGAACTCGCAGCGCTAAACTGGCGCACAAGGTTTCCTTCGTAGTATTTTATTTTCTATGGGACTTAAAGCGGTGACGTTACAATTTTATTTCTGGATATTATGAAGTTACGACCAACACATGCTTATAGTTTTGCGTTTTACGAATTTAGGTGTTATTTTCATAGTCAGAGCATTCAAATAAAAAGACAGTTTTTTTTTTTTTAGCTATTTTGAGATTGCAACAGAAACAAAAAATGCTAACGAAATAAATCAAAGAAATGGACGACTTGAAGTACACGCCTCCTGACGTCACCGCAGGGGAAAAGTACTGTGGGAAACAAAGCTTGTTTACAAACATGCTGATTTGTTAGTTGGTAATTGCAGAAAGCAAAAATGTTACGCATTCATAGATTTGCACGCAAGGGTAAAAAATATTAGTTTCAATTTCATGGTTAAGATACGCAATTACATAAGACTAATGTTTACCTGAAAAAACAGCAAATTCCAAACAAATAACCAATTTTCTTGACGTACATCTCATCCGGGACATGTGAAGCCCAACAGCTAAATGGAGTTATGTTCGGCTGCAGTATCCATGGAGATAGGAATTGTATCCCACACCTGACTGAAGCTCCGCCTCTTTTCAAGTCGTCCATTGAATTATATCTTGATTCCTCTTATTCTGATGGTGCCGTAACACAGTTCCCTTGTACTTTCCAATATTTCAAATGAAATATATGCTATGAAAAAATTTTATTGACACACGCTTGAATGAATTAGCTGCAACCTTGAATGGATAGAGTATAAACTCAAGTTTCTTACCAGCATACTGATTGTCAACAGTTACAGACGTATAGTTTCAAGTGTGTGTACCATCTTAACAGAAGTAAGTAAATCTGTTGCGCATAAAAAAGAATACACTTGACGTGCTACAACACCGTTCACACACCAGATACACAGACCCCTTAAGGGTGTTCAAGTGCGATGAAGTTTTAATTTTATATATACATGAAATAGTGTAAATTTTGTTGACGATACTTGTGAGTGCAGTTTCCTCTTACGATACAATTTTAGATCTCATAGTTTTCTCTTAACAGTGCGTCGAAGTAAAAATTTGCATGTTCTGCTGCCATGCAAATAATGAAAACCAATTTACTTACGTACGTGAAATAATTCACAGTCAAATACAATACTATGGGCTACGTAATAAAACATTTGAAAAAATCGCACGAACTCTTCTTGTATTTTTGACATAATTACGAATTTGCAAATTTTTTTTTCTGTATTTTCGCAATTTTTTTTAAATTCACAATATTACGTTGTAGTTTTTCTATTGTTTTATTGCATAGCTCATGGGATGTAAGTTCACAGTGAATTATTTAGTTTAAGTAGGTTAATATGTTTTCACTATTTGCATGACAGTGTAACAAGTAAATTTTGATTTTGACGCCCCGCTATGAGAAAACTATGAGAGCTAAAATTGTTTCGTAAGAATAAAATGTACTCACAAGTATCGTCTACAAAACTAACAATATTTCATAAAAATATAAATTTACCGCACTTGAGCACCTTTAAGCAGCTCCCAAACGAATATCACTATTTGTAACGTACGTTATCTTCATATACATAACAGTGTGAAAGAACGGAACAATGGATACCTAGCAGAAACTAGTGAATTTGACTAGGCACGCTGGTATATTATGTTGCTATAAAATTAACGTAAGTAATATTTTTTTAACTAAGCTCGTAAGGTATATTTGGATTTTTTTAAATTTGACTTCCATGTCTTTATAAGATAATTTGGATTTTTTTTTTCATTAAAACAGAAAACGATCTTGAAAGCAAACTCATTAATCATACCCACGCAGACAAATAGGTTAGTTTACATAAACGCTGAAACATTTCCGTGATGTATTTTACATATGGGCGACTACCCGGTTGGTTATTGATTTTCCAATAACGAGGTGCTAGTCGAGTGGCTTTTATTTCGTCATTATGGACCAGTTGTTGACATTGCAAAGTACCGGCTGCTAGACGCAGCAAGTTAGAGCTCTCCTAATGCAAACAAATGTTGGTACGACTGTGCCCTGCCATTCCTCGCCAACTGGTCGTGTATTTGTGTGAGTGAGGCACGACGCCAAGGGCGATATTGACCGGCTTATCTGTTGTGGTATCACCTCTACCGCAAGACACTGAAACGGCGTGCAGTGGTATCGTAGATCACTCGCTAGACTGACACTTTCGGTTATGACCCCATATTTTTACTGTTGAAAAGTTTTAAGCAAAGTTCATTGTATGTTTCTAGAGTTGTTTCACACGAATCTCGTGAGTAGTTTTTCAGATATAACATACTGGAAAAGTGGTTTTTAACCATATTGAGGGGTTCCGATATGATTTCTCTAATTGACGTGGTGCGCCGTGGTGGCAGAATGGTCAGTCAATTCGCCTCCCACCAAGGCGATCTGAGTTCGACTTCCGGCGGGGTCGGTCTCCGGATATTTGCATGCGGAATCGTACCGGACGATGCTGTTAGTCGGTGGGGTTTCTCGGGGATCTCCCGTTTCCCCCACCCCTTCGTTTCGGTGCTGCTCCATACTCACCTCATGTCACCCCTCACCAGCGCTAAAGACCTCGATGTTAAGCCCTGACCATAATCTCTCACTCACTCTCACTCTAATTGACGTGATGTTCTGAAACTACCTTTCTGTCATCGTAACTGAAGTGTATTTTCTTTTCGTACGTTGGCACAATGGGAACATGTGGAATAGTTACGTAAGAAACATATTTACAAACGCACTACAACGCAATATATGCGCGTGGTAGACGGTGCTCTTAGCCAGTTTTCAGGGCCTCGAAACCAGGACCTTTTGCACCGTAAAACGGAGGCTATTCGACTACGCTACGTAGGCATATCGTAGATGTCGTGTTATCAACGCAGTATGTAGGGGCTGTTACTCATACTCAGAGGTTGCAAGGGTGTATATTTTGCAGACAAATTAAACATAATGTTTCGCAGGTATAGATAGTAGTTAATTTATGCCAACTTCTACGTGGCGACAGATCTTGTGCTAATGCGCCATGCTGCAGGATGTCTCCGTGTGTGAGCAGGTTAAGTGACCTCGCTAGATAGGCTGCGTGTGTGTGTGAGGCAGGAGCAGTAAGGTTGCCGTCGACTGGCGCATGTAATGTATTATCGCCTCTCCGTGCAATCCCCTCAGCTGGCGCGGAGTGCTTTACTATTATTTTTTTTCCTATGGGACTTAAGCAAAGACGACATTATTTCATTAATGGGCAGCATGGTTCAAAGTCTATAGCTTGTTTATATAGTTGTGTTTTTCGAATTAAGTTGTTATTTTTACATATACGGCAGTCTGGAAACCCCATTTTGGCTATTTTGAGCGACTCAAAAAAAAGATGCTTCTAATGGACGACTTGAAAAGAGGCGGAGCTTCAGTCAGGTGTGGGATACAATTCATATCTCCATGGATAGCGCAGCCGAACATAACCTTCATTTAGCGGTTTGCCGTCACATGCCTCGAATGAGATGTACGTCAAGAGCACGGTCGTAGAAGAACAGGCCTGGACACTCACTTATCTAACAATGTATTTTTCCTGACCCGATTGTTGTTTGGCTGTAGTTCGTCAAGTTACCGAGAATGTCGTACTTTTTGGCGCTGTAAACCGGGGACTCAAACTCCGTCCACTTTTTTCCATTGTTAAATTAATAAAGAAAATAAAGGTTGCTGGAGCCTTTTCTTAAATTTGTGAGCGAAGAAAGTATTTCATAAATTGATAAAATATACGTTTTGATAAATTGTTTATCTTAACGGAAAGGAAGTGGGCGGAGTTTAGTCCGACCGCCCTAACATCAGCGCCAATAAAACACAATATTCTCGGTAACTTGGTGAACTACAGCCAAACAACAAGGGGGTTAAGTTTCCAGGCGATTGTCCAGACCTGTTCTTCTACGGCCGTGAGCAAGTGTATTGATTATTTGTTTGGAATTTGCCGTTTTTTCAGGTAAACATTAATCTTGTGTATTTGCGTATCTTGACCATGAAATTTAAACTAATATTTTTTACCCTTGCATGTTTGTAAACAAGCTTTGTTTCCCACAGTACTTTTCCCCTGTGGTGACGCCAGAGGGCGTGTACTTCAAGTCGTCCATTAACGTGCTGAATTTTTAAAACTATTGAGACATAGTTTGGTGTGTGTTCTCTTCTTAGATACACAAATATAATTTGCATTAAATATTTTTTTAAAAAGAAAAAAAGAGTAGCCGTAACTCGCTGCAAGCCTTTTGAAGTGCAGCGATGGCTTAGAGCTATAAAATACGCATTTATCTACCAATAAACGTACAAGTAGTAATGTCATAGATAATAGTGTGCGAGACAACAGAGTGCTCGGTGCAGTTACTAGATGACCCGAGCGGAACGCAACAACAGGCAGGCAACTTTCACAACTCAGTCACGACCTCATTGAACCGCTATCTTCAACCTTCCCCTCCTGCAAACTTCCCCCACCTCTGCGACTGTCGTTCCTTCGAGACCGTCCTATAGCCAAGTTAGCACTTTTAACGGCGCGGCATAAGCGACACGAAAGACGCGACACGACATTAAAAAGTTTTCATTATTTAGAATACTAGTATAGCTGCCGTGCGACAAATACTAAAAAGTTAATGCATGTAAATAGTTAATTGCTATTACATACTAACATCTGGTACGACAAGCACAGATGTTAACAATATTTCGATTTTTTCTCCTTTTGTTTGTAATATATTTTAAATACACACTGACGTTCCGAATGTTATGATTATTAGCTTACGATAAACAACAACTAGGCCTGTCTCTCTTGAAATAAAATAACGTAATTTACTACCAACTCACCAGTTTCAACATAGGGCGCAAAATTAAATTCTGACTCGAACAAAATCGCCCGTAACTAAGGGAAAACTAATCTTTAAGCGATGATTACCGAAGTTTCCCTTCTCTGTCGGACAACTTATGCAACAAAATATAAATGTTGCAATTAAGAAGTAAGAAATTTAAATAATGTATATACGCTCATGCAAGTCATTCAAAATTTTATTTAGTTTGTCGGATAGTTAAACGTAATAACAAGAATTAAATTATGAACATGGCAATTATGAAGCGTCTCACTCCATTATTAAATTGCGTGTTCAGAAGTTGGTATTAGGTAGAGGTAAATCGTAGCCAAAATAATCATTCACGCAAGTCGTGTTTCATCAAAGAAGTTTGGGATTATAGAGACCAATTGTTCATTATAATTAAATGAAATAATAATCATGTGTACTATAAATATTGAAGTAAATTTATGCATTTTACTCGGTTTCATGGCTGCCTACAGAAAATCCTGATCGTTTAGCGATAAAAATTAATGATTGCAATCATGCGACATAAAACGGTATATTACTTTCATTATAAAATAAAGAATAAATACGACATTAGACGCGACGTAGGCTAGATATTATAATAGTAGTTCAGTCAAAAAATGATACTATGCTTGAGGCACTTTCGCCAAAGTATTAACACTGCCCTATTTATTTACATTGGATAACTGGCATTCTTAGGATTTACTGTCACTGTTGTAGCAAGAAGATAATAAACAAGAGACAAATATTATAAGTAGGACCACTTATATTTGATGACATGTTTTGGGACAAGATGATATTCAGTATACCGATGGTGAAGAATGAAAACCTACTACGTCAAATTTTTTTAATTCCACAGGAAAGAGAAAAAACTGATTATTTTGTATGTAGCACATCCACAGCTGTAATCTTTATATATAACATATTTAGTTAAAACTTTATTTACTATGTTCACTATGTCAAACATACTTCGTCAAATTTTCCGTGCAGTAACATTGAAAAAAGGTGAAAATTGACATAGAAGGTTTCCATTCTTCACCATCGATATGTAAACTTTCTGCACGTCAATCAGCAAGTACGGAAGTCGCAGACTCCTGAGCGGTCAGGTCAAATACAAATACATATTCTCTTGCTGCACACGACATCCAGCGACTAAATTATTAACGTTAGTAGCTACGTGCCGCATGACAAGCACTTCTGGAGAATTCCGTAGAAAGAAATATTTCCCAGGGCCTAAAATATCTCGAATAATAACTACAGCAAATGATAACAGCAAACATTTCTGCCAACGATAAATAAAGTGAAGCAACAGAGTGCAAAGGTTGAGAAAAAATCTAACTTTAATTAGTAAACAAAAGGAAAATGGAAAACAGATGAAAGAAAAGAAACGAAATACTGAGTCAAGGAACTCCACTAGAAGAAATAAAAGTTGAAATTCAGATGTAGCCTGATGACTGAAGTGCCAAAATAATTCGTTCATTAACTTACTCATTAATAAAGATATGATCACTGAAAGCAATACAACTGATTTCTTACCGCAATTTCACTAATCTTCTTATAAGTACAGTTGTTAACAAGCAGCGAACAAGATAATGAAAAAATAATGTGAATTGTTAAAATCCATGTGTTAATTGTAGGCTACAGTTACGGTCAGAGATTAGAGAAACATACAGGTGGAATAAGACGTATGTTCTAGGACGAGGGTGTGAGGTTTTGAGACGGAAGATGCAGGAGGTCATTAAACACTTTGATACGTGAAAAAAATTATAGTAACCATAGCAACGTGTGTAATTTGGTTGTGGGTTGCCCAACCATAACCTCAATTCTCAATATATCTATAGGAACAGCTAACTCACTCTGCCATGTTGTTATGTGAATGAACAAATCATAATGGCCACAGTATACGCTGTTAATGTGCCATTTGTATTTATTTTATCACATGTACGGTTTGCATTTTGAACGACAACCTTAAGTAGCGTGTGTTTTTTTATGTAAGTTTATTTCATCTCAATTTTTTTTTTAAATATCTTACAATCTTAATATATAAAATGAAGTGTCCTGACTGACACTCTCACTCACACACTCATCAACGCACAGCCCAAACCGCTGGACCAAGAACTATGAACTTTTGAGGGAAGCTTCCCTTGCACCGTAGGCACCCGTTAAGAATGGATTTTTCGAAATTCGATGGTGAAATGTGTTTTCAAAGAATCCCTGATATCGCATTAACCGGGAAAGCTATCATAATTTTTTAACTTCAATATATTGCCCAAAGAAATGCCTATTTGTGAATTTTTTATTTTGCGAAAATTGAAAATTAAGGGGGTGGGATGCCGTAAAATGTGTTTTTCATTAATCCGAGATTTTTCCTAAACTATTTCAGATAGTGATGTGATTTTTTCTTTAAAATGATCCTTAAGTAAATATCTAAAAAGGATTTTTAGAATTTTTCGAAATTCGTCTTTGAAACCTCTTAAAAATAAAACGTATTTTTAATTAATCCCACTTATCTCCTAAACCAGTGGAAATATTTAAATGGTTTTTGCTTAAAATAAATATTACGTAAATTTTAAAAAAAGTAATTTCAAGATTTTTCAAAATTCGTCCTTGAAAGCTGTTAAAAAAATAAAACGTGTTTTCAAATAATCATCTGTACCGCTTATACCCGTTGAAATATCGAGATGATTTTTTTGAGAAGAATGAAGCTTATGTAAATATCTGCAAGTCTAATTCAGAATTTCATGAAATTCGAAAATTAAGGATGTGAAAAGCAGTAAAACATTACAGTTTCCCGAAAAAAATAATGATCATGGATAAAATTCAACAGTAGTTTCTTTTTGCCAGCCTACTCATAAATAAAACCTCTTTGAACTGTAGCCTGTACGCATGAAAGAATTATCACGGCCGGCCTTTAAGCATTCACTCAGGTATTGTATAAAGTTTGTGGTGTGGGAGAGACTGGGTTACGGGTTCGTATCCCGTGCAAGACTTTGCGACGGGAATTACTATGACATCATACGAGCATATTGCGCGCGCTCTTTACAATGAGCTAAGACAATTTATAGTTCACTGTCACTGAGTAATTGAGTACGCTAGCTGTTAAATGCTTTCATCACATATTGTATCTAGAGTTACTGTTTACATTACATAATTTCACGCGGGCAAAGCCGCAGCCGGGCAGCTGTTTTATAGAGAAATAAAGATGAATTAAAAACCAAAGATGTTCTGCAATTAAAGTACACTCAGCGAAGTGGACTGGATAAAGCTGTTGGTGTTTGTTGTTTTAAATATATACAGAGAATATAGTAACACCATCAAATTATACGCAATTAAAAGTTAGTTACTCTTTTCTATAGTACACGTGGGCGAAGCCGTAAAGGAACAGCAAGTACTACATATTAGCTGGTACCCGCTACTTTGCGAGGTTTTAAATTTAATACGGTAATATGTCTGAAACACAAAAATTATAAAAACAATAAGTAATGTAAAACGATGTTAAGCGTCATTAATGACCATTTTGGAAACATTACTTGAAGACGAAAATTACAACACTAAATTATTTGGGTGCCGTAGTCTGCCCGAATACCCCTCCCCCTCTCTAGAAAAATACAATTTTTCGCAGAAACTTTGCTGGCGCACGCCCAACTCGCCAATTTTTTTACAAACTGTTTTGGGCATGTCGTTATGCTCCTCTAGCTCGTTATGCCCCCTCCATTTCTAATTTATTTTTGCAGAAACCTTCGCGGGTGCCCTTACAACAACTCGACTACAGTTTCATCGTATTTGGATAAATAGTGTAGCAACGCACATAAGACGCACAGATATTCATTTTTATATCACGTATTACAGTCGGTTATTATTTTTCGAACAGCGGGTGTAGTTTATTATAATAAAAGAAGCAGAAATCCTGACATACGGCTCTATTATTACAGGAGCTAAAACTTCTTTACGTTAAATTTTCTCCGATAAAACTAGCACTATCAAGACCATAATTACTTTTTAGATAATTTGTAGTTTTGTGGCACGTTTAAATATAAACAAAGCAACATTTGTTACAATCAACATGTATAGGTTGAATCATACGAGGTCACAATAAATTTTATCTTTTAAATTGTTATAATAAAAAAATATACTTTTCAAAATGCTTACTGTATCGTTAAGGGCGCTGCCTACTTTGAAGCCTCGGCGGGAGTAATCATAGGGCTATACAGGTTAAATGATTTTTCGACTGGCTCAGTAACGGTTCAAGTTACATATATATGCCACCATTGACTTTTTTGCTCGTCTCGATGCCGCGTACATATCTATGGATCGTTTAGGCATTTTTTTTTTTCAGTACACTGAAAATTGTGGCTAAAAATGCATTTTTACACACGAAATACACGCGAAAATGGCTACTCATAATTTATTTTCTGCAATTTTCTTTACGTACCAATATTCTTCTTTTCTCGGTACAGAATATGGTATCCGTCCGGAAGCAATATCACAAAAGGTGACCGAGTGTCATTGAATATAATTTAACATGTAAACCCCTATTCTTTCTCCGTCAGGGCTCCGAGGTAGGCAGCGTCCTTAATTATCTATACACAAAATACTGTGCACTAGAACTAGAATTAGAACTGGTGATTTTTGGTGAAAAGAACTATGCAACATTTTGTATCCATGCATAACGCTCACATTTGCTCCTCTGCTTCGCGGCTATTGGCAGAGAGTATTTGTGAAGAGACGTGGCTCATTTAACTGGGCCAATGATAATAAGGTTACCGCACGTCTGTGATTTGCGAGTAATTCCCCAAGACGTAGAGAGTTAAGAGGATTATGCACCTGACGCATGAATGGTGTTGTAGTGTGCCGCGCCTTTTCTATTCTATGCGAAGATCCTTAACTTATTCACAATATGTTTATCTACGAAAAGAACGCATAGTTCAAACTATGCTTCTGTCATTTTAAAAATGCAACATGCTTATTAGAAACATGTTTTTAGGGCCCCGCAAAATGGACTGCCGTAACTGGAAAAATGCCACCCGGATTCGTAAAACTCAACGTTAGAAGCATGCGTTTGTCTTTACTACAAACTTTCCTCAAATAATATTCTAGGGTCGCGGCTTTAAGTCCCATAGTAAAAAGACTAGTAGGAAAACACTGGAAGGCAGCTTGGCGCGCCGCGAATAGAAGCGATGTTGTTACCGTCGAGTGTGGAGAACTGAACCTTATCGCTTCACTGTCTCCGCGCATCAAACGCGGAAAGTTACAACCGGTACATAGCCCTCTTAACAACAGCCAATCAGTGACCATGAAGCATAGATCTGCAGATGTGCACGTGGGTGTTGAAACAAAATGTTGCATAATTCTTTTAACCAAATATCACCGGCTCTAACTACAACATGCTGTCGTGAAGTTCCGCACGTTGCGACGACGCAGGGTCGTCATGGAGAGATTGATGCCAGACTATATACGACACACTGCGCGAGGTAACATGTTGCCAGACAAGCTCACTGGACAAGGTTGTTACTGCTGTTGACTTATAGATGTTCGTTTCTTTTGACATTAAAATAATTCACTAATTCATTCCCGTTTTTTTAATTACAGCTGATCGGAGACTGAAAAAAAAAATAAAACCTTGTATATTCATTTTTACTGCTGTTTCCTAACCTAACGAAACGGTTCGGCTCAGCGCACAGTATTTTTACGTTTAAAACTAACTAACCTAAACTAATTCTTAGGGACCTTAGAAATTCGCGTTTTCATTTGGACATAAGCTAGTATCCAAACAAGTGTAAAAACTTGTCCCTCTCACTATTGGCCCTAGACTTATCTGACACATCTTAGAGAGCACAGAGCCAATAATAAAGAATCAACTTTATGCAGGTACCTAGAGACAGTGATTTTTTGTGAAAAGCATTATGCAACGTTTTGTTCCAATGCTTCATGTCAATATCAGCAGCTCTGGTACGTAGTTATTAGCAGCGTGCACTCGTGTAGAGGCGTCACACAGTTGTCTGTGCCAGTGAGAATAACGTCACTGCGACAATACACGTCTGTGATTTGCGGGTAGATCACAAATATGTTGAGAGTTAAAAACAGCCAATCACTGACCATGAAGCAGAGCTGCAGATGTGAACGTGAGGCATTGAAACAAAATATTTCATAATTCTTTTCACCAAAAATCACTGCCTCTACAGGTACCTCACAAGGTGGTATTTATAATCCAGCGAGCAGCCAATAAACAGCTGTTGTCTGCTTCAGTTAAACATATATTCTTGTAGGATAGTCTATAGATCAGTGAACCGCGAACGTTTACCGTCTCTATTAATCCTCACAAGGGATGCTGGTAGGAGGTGAAATGTCTAGTTCAATCGCCGAAGATGAACGAATGCCTCCCGAGCATTTTCAAGGAGCTATCTGTTCCTAAGAGTGCTTTCATATCTGTCATTGCAGCCAATCGCCACTGCAGTTTCTCATTCTCAAATTTTTTTTGTACGTGAACATGTAAAATTGTTTTAAGCCCAGTTGCTAAGGAAATTTCTTGTAAAACTACAAAGTTTTCGAGTAAAAGAAGAAAGTATATGTCTGTATAATTACTAGGTATAGCGCCGCATTTGTATTTGAAAATAGTAACATTTTTAATGTGAATTATTTTTTATATTCTGATCATGAAAACGACTTATTTGTTAAATAACTACAAAACGTATTACAACTGCGTGTAATATTTTGAGAAAGGAAATTGCAGCCGTGCCTGGGTTAGAACCTACACCCTCGCAATTTCTCACATGATTTCGGGATCCTTGGTCCCACTCATTTCAGTAGCACTCACCCCTTCCTGCACAATTGTAACAGGGGTAGAGAAGTCAGTACTTATTACACACAGGTGTGCCACCACCTGGTGTGTCCCAGACCAAGTGTGGCAGGGCATACCATACCACGAGATCCAGATCCACACATAGCACAAGACGGAAGCAGTTGATTGCGCCCGACAAAGGGTGATATGCTTCTTCCAATCACGGTGGAACGCAGTACAAACTATCTCACCATGAAACGGAACACTGTGAGTTGAATCACAGAGGACCACCTTGCTGAAGGCAAGGTCTATCCAGTCTGCACGAAACCACTTCGTGAACGGGTCTTATTGCTAGGGACTGGAAAATTTCGCGAATTCAATGACCCGCGTGCTAAAATCCAATGTACTATGCGCAATATATTCCCGTCTGTTCGTTCATTGTCTGCTGTTCCACTGAGAAGCAGCTAGTGGACAAATCGTCGTGGATTGAGTATGCATAGTACGCCTGCAGGTCATTGAAATCGCGAAATTTTCCAGTCCCTACTTATTGCGTGAGATACTAGGCAGACGATGTCAGTCACCCAAGTACACACCCTGTGCTCTTTCTCCCAAGCAGGAGTATGACCTGACCACTACCACTCAGAGTCCAACCCGTGGTCGGCTCAGCTCAAGGCCGGGGATTCACGCTGATCCCCTGAGTACATACGATACACCATGCACCTGAGTGTTCACCCGAGTAGGTGTCCACCTTCCAGGGCTCCATGACCCCTTCTCAAGGTCAATATTACTCGAGATCCACTACGCAGGACACTACTGCGTGCCTCAGTGGGGACATGCAATCTGTTCGTAGGTTGCACAGCAGGCTGGAGCTTCCGTACCATCTTCTGGAATCTGGCCTAAGAGAATCCCGTCATATATCCCTTGTGCACAAGAGTGGGCCACCACCTGCCATGTCTTCGTCCTCACTGTTAGCCGTAGTGCAAACATATACGTTACCAGCCCTGACCACGAGGAGATGGAGGTGGACTTGAGTGAGAGAGGCTATATATTCGCACCACACCAAATTGCAGGTTGCGTCAGGGGCAGGGGCGGAGGGAAGGGCACACATCGCCTGCACCCAGCATCCGCCGGAGTTTTACACGTGAATGGGGATCGCTGTTACCAGGTTGGGGGGGGGGGGAGCACAACCCCCAACACCGTTCGCGAACACACCAAACTCTCCAGACCGCTTACTTCCTTTTACACCCCCTCGGCCACTACACCATCACGTCCCTCAGGGCCCGCGCTTGCTCACAGAGCAACGCAATCCTATTTTTTAAAATTAATTTATTTATATTTTTAATTTTTTAAATGTTAGGTGCAATGGAAAAGCTTTCACATCGCAAGTGCACTAGAAACCTCCTGTTTCATAATGAGATCTCCTTTTCCTATTGTACTCATGGGCGTAACTATGAGAGCGCTAGGAGTGACCTAGCCCCCCATAGAAAATTATTAGCCTCTTATAAAATATCTCTGACTCTACTACTTATGTAAAGAGCCCTGCAGATCTCAAGATCTCACAGAGAGCGAGAGAGAGAGAGATTAGCTTTAGTCTTCCCTATAATGTGGCGTTATGTACCGCAACATTCACATGAGAAACAGGAAAATATTCTGTATACTCTTTCAAGAATAATAGTTTTGAGAATATATATATATATATATATATATATATATATATATATATATATATATATATATATATATATATATATATATATATATATATATATATATATACACACACATACTGACCATATATCGTTAAATAACTTACCTTAACTATGTAATAAACCACGTTGCGGGTTTCACGAAATTATGAAGATTCTGTACATCTAGTTCACCAGGTTACTAACAGAGAGCAGACATGTGTAGTTTCGGCAATACTTGGCCAATGTATCAAATATAACATCACAATTAACATATTTCTGGTACAGAAGTTCGAAGCCTTAGTATCAGAAGTAGGGTAGGGTTCTCTATATACAGGATGAGTCTAAATTTTACCAACAAACTCTGTAGGGCAATTCCTTACGCAAAATCAGGTAGGGTTTACGTTTAACCGTTTGGTCGAAAGAGCATATTAAGGGCGTTGCGACCACATGGAAATGGATGTGCAGATTTGATTGTAATAAACCAATTTGAAACCGCTAGAGATATCGCAAAAAACGTAACGATACATCTTGGAGGATAAGAAGGACGGTTTCTTGACGATATTACATTGGTACAAATCAACCTCTTTAGTAGAAAAATGGGGTATGCGAGATTGTGATCGTATGGCATTACGAAACCGGAACGTTGTATCGTGGTTTGATGCATGCGTATGAAATAACGTGTGTTAACATGAATAAAGGTCGCCTTGGTAAAACACCCTCCCCAAAAACAGTGGCCGATGTATATGGGGGGGGGGGGTAGATTGAAATGGCGTTACTTAAGCCTGCGTGGTTATGCAACTACTCAGGCACTGCTACTACACGGGCCGCGGCGGTTAGGCGGCCGCTTTGCTTGCCATTCACATAGGCGATTGGTTTATTACAATTTATTCTGCACATCCATTTTCATGTGGTCGTAACGCCCTTAATATGCTCTTTCGGCCAAACTGCAAAATGTAAACCCTACCTTATTTTGCATAAGGAATTGCCCCACAAAGTTTGTCGGTCGAATTAATCAGACTCATCCTGTACATCGATGGTCCAGTTTAATGGTGAAAGAATTTTTTAAAAATTAATTTTTTAAAATTATGTACGGTTTAAAACATACACAGACGTACATTCCACTAATTTCTAAAATGAAACAACGCGTAAATTCACTTTCTATAATAATATAGTACATATTTCTGTTTAACAATAAATAATAATAATATAATTTTCAACATGAGAAGTTCACCATAGATGGACCATTAACTTTTTAGCACATCAAAATACTGTTTATGTTCTTTCACGCCTAAAACATAAACGAAAAAAATGTTCAATGCCATTTTAGTCAACGAAATACAAACACTTGTAATTTATTGTACTCAGAGCATGGATTTCTTAGTTATTTCCCGTTTAAACTGGGTAATTGTTATATACAGATTGTCCACAAACGACCGCATAGTAAGCACATAATGGGAATACTATCCTGAACTGAATTAGAGACGAAGATGTTTGTGGCAAAATGTTGTAAGACGATATTGTACGCGGTCAATGTGTCAACACAGTACAAAGTCCCATCTTGCGCTCTGTGTCCAGGTACTATTTTATTTCTATATGTTAAATCAAGTAAACGAATGAATAATGTTTGGAATGTTCGGGATTCAAACCAGCGTCCATAATGTGATGGTCGGAACAGTGGTAGTAAGATGACTGTGTCGCAAGAAGGGATTTATTCCGCGCTACGTTGTCGTATTGTACACGTGAAATGTCACCATGAAACATTTTGCCAGAAGTTTTCAACTCTAATTCAGCTCAGGAGTCGCGCGGTGTGCTTTTAATGCGGTCCTGGACATCCTGCGTGTATGTGTAAGTTTTCAGCAGTAATATTTGGGCAACAGCGTACCGAATAGCTAATAAGGAAGGTATATAGGTTTGATTTTATTTTCCGCTGTAAAGTTTGGTATCAAGAGTTAGGTTAGCATTAATTTGTACGATAAAAATTAAAGGAATTCTTGTACAAATGCCTTTATATGTTTTACAGATAAACGATTATACCTTACGAATTAAGGAATATTCCATGCAGTTATTTGTTGCGGAATTGTTCCATTATATATTTTAGAAAACTTACGCATGGACAGAAATTTTCACATACATTTAAGTCTACGTAATTTGCTTGAGAAAGGGAAATTAGCCTAAATGAAGGAACATATGTACAACTTATATCCAAGAAAAAAAATGTGTTTTGTATCTAACCTGCAGCTTATATTCCAGTGTTCCGTGTGATGTTCAGCTTTACATTCATTGCCTATTTTTCCAGTACAAAGCTATTTCAACACACTGTAAAAAATTAGTGAATTCTGTAAGCATGAAATGAAGCGAGTAAGTTGTACGTGGTATGGGAATTTCACCGCGGCATATTGCATCATTCCCATGCAAAGTTGACATTTTTCCTATATGTGCTACTTTTCCGTATTAATGGGAAACGTAACATAAACACATGAGAAATTTCTTCGCAATATACATGGTCTCAGCTCTTCTAAGGACTGTACATAATATAGTGAGCACTTTTTAAATTTTTCTTTCATACATTTATCAATCCCCTGAACTATTTTTAAACTTGAAAATTTCCCTGGTACCAAATATCAATGCAAACGTTTCACCACTCTAAAACATAAGATATTTGGCTCCAGTAAATTACAGTTTTCGGATATTATATGAATTAGTGAATGCTCAGTTTAATATGAACAGACTATATACGCGCAAATGCTACAGGTCCCGACAATTACTAACATTTCACTGAATACGTATCACGGCGTGGGGTCCTTATTGTTTTGAGTGTATGTTGGTACTGGTTTCGATAGCTTAATATAGAGTCCATTAACCTGCAAACTCATTTTGCAAAAATACATCCAATATGCACGCGTACCAATCCTAGCTGTACAACAATTTATTATCCTGCGAGATTTTTCGGCATCTAAAACGTACAACGAGATTTGGTCTTTTGTGAAAAATAGGTAGCGCAACAATTTCACTTAGAGAAAGGAAATAATGTTAGAATCTACTGCCGTATACATACTCAAGCACCGTCTATTAGTTCACTGTTCCAGTTGGTAGCAGATAATGGACAAATAGTGGGTTCTTGAGACAGCACAGTGAATTCTAAGATGCAGGTCACTGAACTAGCGAATTAGTTCTTTCCCTAAGTACGCCTACATGTAATAGCCGCCTTTGTTGTATTTGTAAAGGAAAACAGAGTGTTTCCATAGGTTGCTCCTGGCTAGGAGGGATAAACTTGTCTGATGGTTGCAAAGAGGCAACAACTTTCTCCCTACGAAGCTTAGAGCGACGCAGCGCGAGTTACGAGCTTCTGCTGCGAGGAAAGCTGTACGGTTACTTAGCTGATCGTTTCCCTCGCAACCCGACAGCCAACCAATCAGCCTGTACGGGCTTGCGAAAGTATTTGTTTTCTTGCGGCCTGGGCTGTGGCCCGCTCATTGGGACCGTTGCATTAAGAGTCTCACTGACCCTAGGCCATAAACTGAAAACATGGTGTTTAAAAAACGTTCAAGGAATTGATCGCATACGTATACAATTTGGGATCTCTCGAAAACTACGAAATTAACGGCCATGATTATATGGCGATTGACAATGCCTTAAATTTCAATTAAGAAAATTGTGTAAATGTGTCCCCATTTGACCGATTACAGAAACAAACAATTATTATGAATTCTAAAAGCGCCACATATGTAATACATGTTACCTCTAACTGCCGAGCCGTACAGATCTGCTGAAACACGTTTTCTTCCCACGTATTATGTCCCACAGTACCGCGGTACGTTAAAGGGGTGGTTCACCCAAACTTTACTTGTTTTAATAATTTTTACATTCGTGTGAGATATGGGTTGTTTTGTTGACATACGCTATGGCTCTTTCATGCGAATTTTCAGCTGTTATAGTTTTTGTACAACGGCAATTCAAAGCCCAAATTTACATAAAACGGGTTTATGATAGAAAGTAAACTAACTGACGTGCCGGAATGAAATCGTTCACACTGAAAGACAGTGTCACTCTACACCAGGACATGCATAAAAATTGCATTGAAATATTATTTACATTCAAAAAATACTGAATTTGAAATAAAAATCATCATTTTCCTGAATTAAAAAAAATTAATGAGGTGTTTATACATATCTTGGTGTAGCCTGTCCACAAGTCTTGGACTAATATACTGTAACTTGACTTTCTTATAGAAGTCTATCAGTTCCAATCAAGGCCATTATCCCACATACAAAGCAGTCCCAAATATGTACGTGGTTAAAACACTGTATTTTAACATTTTAAAGTTTAGGACTACAATATAAATTACTCTTTGGAAACTTAGTTGTCAATATTTTGTTTGTAACACCACTGTTAAATATGTATATTTTAACACAATACCATAACTGATCGTCAAAAATCGAAAGAATATTTCTCACCACAATATTTTGCAAAACACTGTAGCGGTTAGTAAATATTCAGTAGCGGTTCCCATAGTTATCACTGGTCCAGTCAGATGGATACAAGTCAATAATGACAGAAGAAAGGCAGATATGGACATGTTATATTGAAGCATAGTAAACAATCAACTTTCCCTGCAATATAGGCTATCAGTGTCGCTTCGAATACCTCGCAGACACAAGTGCCTACATAGTATAAATAGTGTTTGCTTTACATTGTCAACTCTTGGAAACTAGCTTAGTAGCCAATGTTTTGTTGGTAACACTACTGATGAGTTATTGTATTGACACCACATATTTTCATATAAAATTTGCAAGGATAACATTGTTATGCTTGTTTACTAGGAGTGGCGAACATAAACTGTGTTGTAATTGTAACTCTAAACAAAATATTCCTTCACTCATTCCCTGTTAATGCTTAGGAAACATTCTAGCATTGTTCTCTTCATCTAGCACAAAAAAGATTTGCACAAATACGTACTATTTTACAGTGTATGCTTTTCGTTTAGTTAGGAACCCTTGATTTCCACGAAACGATTTTTGCATCACTTTGTTTCAGTGTCTTGTGTACACTCCTGCAGCTCTGATTGATAGTCAGTGGTTGGATGTTTTAACTCTCAACGACTTAGGATTCTACCCTCTAACACAGACGTGTGGTGTCATAGTAACCTTGTTCTGATCGGCAGACAGACACGCTGCCAATGTACCACGAAGACGTTCTAACAAAATTGTGCAAAAATATTTTTGTGACAAACTCATGGGTGTAACTATACAGCTTTTCTAATGCATGCCGGTGGGAAACCCACACTTACTCCCTCGCCACTGGCGTATACAGGATTTGTACAAGAGGGAGGGGGGGGGTTAACCTGAGAATAATTAATAATATAATGAACACCCCTCTCACTTTTAAAGCAGGTGGTCTTCCCCCGGAAAAATTTGAATTCCAAGTTGCAAAATAGCGCTATATTAGCAGTTTTTCTTAACGAAACTTTGAATATTATACTGGTCAAAAATTTTTTTTAAATTTTTAGTGTAATTTTTTTTTTTGTGGCTTATGGGATGTTAGAACCTCCCCCCCCCCCCTGGTAGTGCCACTGAGCATCACACAGTACACCAAGCTGGCAGACGACTGTATATACACGTAAGTACTGAGCAGGAAACTTACCTATTGTTTTGATGATATCGTAGTCATCGAGTCCATTGTCTTTTTCTCCGTCGGAGTCGCTGCTGTCACCGGCGGACTTGACGATGGAACACTGGTTTCGCTGGGCGACCTTAGAAGACGCCATCCTGCATGCCACACTCGTCAGTTACGAAGGTATGATCCTCAGTGATGGGGTATAGTTCACAGAGGTGCCGGTACTATCGCGCACATCCTCTCATGGCAGGGTTACCCAAGAGACGCCAGATAACACGCACTAACCTGCCTGCTCGCCGCCCGGCAGCCAACTGGCGCTCTGTTGTTACCTCCCCTCCGCGGGCGCTCTTCCCCTCCCTTGGGTGCTGCAGCGTTACCCCTTCCCCTCCCTCCCGGTCACGACCACCTAGCCGCAGCGTGACTTCCGCCCGCAACTTTCAACTTTAACAGCGCAACAATGGAAAAAAAAAAGAACAACTCGACGATAGTATATGTTGCTCACGATAAAGTAGGCACTTTTGTAACCTCCGTAACTTTTTACCTTTCCACCACTTTGTTAATGTAAACATATTAGTGAACTTAATGAAAATGGTTTGTGTATTTCACTAGACACATAATTAATGTTCGAGGTCAAAATAATATCGATACATTATGTGGGGTTGCTCTTTACTTACACCAAAAATATACTCATCGGTGGAAATTTTTCACATTTAATCACGTACATTTTTTTTTCGTGTATACAAAATTGTGAGAAAAATCTGGCGTACAGAAGCTAGTTACTTCACTCTGAAATACGACGCCAACAGTTTCTTCAAGTCATGCATAAAGTTTCACAAGAAAATGTTTATACACATAAGTATTGCTAGACAAACAGTTATTATAATTTAGGCAATCATTTTACTATCATTAACTTAAATTGCTTACGCTTTTGTACATTCGGAAAATCAGACAATTTTTACTTTCTTTAACATGTCATATTGCTAAAAGTATACAATAAACGAAATTACCTGAGAAACAAGTAATTTAAGATAAGATACCATGTCAGCATATTTGACAGAAATGTAAAGTAGTTGATATGTTGGTAGCCATGACTATTTTTTGTCAAACTGAACTGCTTCACTATTATTCTCATGCTCTTCGAAACAAGAGCGGATTTAGTAGGTCACATGTCTCATAATTTCCCCCCCCCCTTTCCCCCTTTTCATAAAGTAGCCTAAAATTGCCCTGTGAATGTTTTGAAACTGATATGAAATACCAGAGTAGTTTTAAATACGGTTTTGTATTACTGGTTTTCAAATGTATCCCATGACAGTAATTATTTCTAATATCAATAAGGTAATTCAGACCTACAACAGCAAAAACATAAATAAATAAAGAAAATAAATAAGAATAACTCAGCTTTCCCTGCTGCCATAAACCGCCGTTCATTCAACTATGTAAACATCAACCTTGATATGTTTAGTATTGTACGTGTCGCGTGTGTGTGTGTGTTTGTGTGTAGGTGCGTATTATGTAAAATGACAAGAAAATGCTCACATCTTACATTCTAAAAACACTTTCTTTGTCATAACAACATTTTTATTGATGCATACAAAATAATTGTTCGAATATGAACGACTGCAAATAAACTTCACCTTTCAGAAAATTTTTGTTTAAAAGTTAAAGCAATTATAAAATCATAAAACCTTACTATTAAGATTGTTAAAAAAATCTTTATGGTGAAATTAGTCGTAGTATTTTAACACAAGTTCTATGATAAAAATTTATTATCTTTCATTAAATTAGTTAATGTTATTTTAATGAGACTTTTTTTTAAAGTAGAAAATGTCATAACACCAGACATAAGATTTAATGCTTTATTTTTATTTATTTATTTTGGTATTAAGACAATATTTCTCTACCGCAAGCTAAATATCGTATAAAAATATTTCCTTGTTTTAACGAAAATGTTTCTACTGAAAAATATAGAATACTAGAGATGGGAAAAAATTTAAAATACAAACAGTTCTTCTTTAAGTGGTTAAAACATTAGAACAAAGAATAATTGCATGCATTACTGTAAATAAGTTATTATTAATATATTAGTGTGGCATACTCATTATTCAAGAAAAGTGACACGAAATGTTAACAAATCACTGGTGTGCTCCAAACTGGAATGTCAACGTAAGAAGAGTAATTCTTATTGGCTGATTGTTCGCTGCTAACATTGTCTATGTTATAAGAAGAAACGAAAATTTTATTACTGGTAGTGTACATTGCTTGGAAAACTTTCCCTCTTCGGGAGACTAACAGGTACACTTTAAGGGGTATTGATCCCTACCATCTTGGATTTATCTGTTTTTTCTCGATAACTTCTATTCCTGTCGATGTATCAAAATTTTTGTCACGACAGGGCATAGATACAAACTTATCGTTTTTCTGGAATTGCTGGAACCATAATTTATTAATTATTTTGCAACGGGAAACAGCTGAAAAGGAAAAATTGCTTTATTTACGGGAGCGACTACAGAGGCCACAAAATTAACAGAAACAATGCCATATGGATTCCAAAAAGTGGATGAAACAGTAAACTATGTCTTGTCAGCGTGAAAAAAGCAAAACAATGTGTATATTCCCTGATTGATAAGAAAAACCGTAAAACCGATCTGACCGGGATCAATCCCCCTTAATCAGCCAGAAAAATTTAACAACAGAAAGATTGTTATCTTAACATAAGCTATAAGTTGTCACCTGTTGTAACTGCTATAAAGATAAGCAACTGTCTGCTCAGAAAAGTTACCATTGTAGCTAATTGTTTTCTCATTCTATGCCAGCAAGTTTGTCGGAAAAATGATGAATTGATGTCTACTATTGTTCGAAATTATAAACTAGTTATTTTTATTACATTTTATAATCAGAGTGTGACTGGTGGGACTATTTTAACTAGCATTAAGTGGTATTTTTAAATAACAATTACTATATATGTTTTACATTACTTTGTTTTAGTATACCTATGTCCCTTGTTCCTGTGTATGCAGCCTAATATTTTGTAGTGATTTCTTAACATTATAATAATTTAAAACTGCTTCGAGCGAGCCCAGAGAAAAGTTTAACCTTCTCAGCGGAAATTTAATAATTATTTTTATGTCGAAAAATTGCTTCAATAGGTGTTCTCAGAATCAATTTGTAATGCATTGTTTTTTGCACGGAAACTTTAAAGTTATCTTTTGTCACACATAATTTATCTTTGTTATCGCGCAATGGTGATACTGGCTTATTGTTTCATAGGAACATGTACATTATGTATAAACGGTTTGTAGCGTGTCACGTTTTTTTTTCTATTCAGACGAAATTGTTAACGGCATTCCCAATTCAATTACCTATGAAAAAAACGCATACTTAAAATAGTTTTACGTAATTTAAAAAGATAGTAGCCTACGCTTATTATAAAAAAAGATTTGGAACCCCTCAAAACAGTTAAAGTTAGATTTAAACACCTTTTGCTAAAAAATCACTTCCCAGGTTCGCAAGACACACAACGTTTCGGTGTATCCTGCAATCCGCAAATAATATAAACAGTTGTTTTATTTTAATCGTGCAGCGATGATACGAGTTTATCATTTCAGAGAAATATGTACCTGGTATGTGAACGGTATTGTAGCGTGGCCAGTTTTATCGTTTGTTTTATACGAAACTGTTAAATATATCCCAGATCTATCTACATGTAAAAATAAAACTTAAAAATTTGCTTCTATAATTTTAAAATCTGTATTCTAATTCGAAAAATTACTTTGGACCATCTCAAAAGGGTTTAAAAATTGTTGTAAAGGACTGGTTTATTTTGCAAAATCAGTTCCCGGGTTCGTAAGCCACATTACTAGAAGTCTGCATTAGCATTTGCTATAAGTGCACTACGCATAAAATAAAATCACAAAAATAAAACACTGCACACCAGCTATAGGCGGTTTAGGATAAAGTGAGCACTCAAAAAAGCCATGCTAAAGATATATTTTCAGTTAATTCGTATCTTTCCGCGCACAATGACTAACGACGTAACATGTCTAACCTCTCTGGACACGTCACTTGATGTTTGCGCGTGTAAGATACATTGTGCAGTCGGTAGAAATAGATACAGTATATTAAAAAAAGTTTATTAATTATGTACATTACAATGGACCCCTTGCATGAAATTTTAAATACGTTGAAATGTATGCCATATTGTTAACAATAAAGAAATATGAAGATATTAAAAATAATTTTCCTTCTAAACACCATAATTTAGGAATGGGAAGCAAGCAAAGTTCGGGGAAGCAGCAGGCGACCGAAAACATATTTTGATTGGTCCACGTCACAAGCCATAACGGCTAGCACTGGTCATGTAAATGCTTAAGTTACATGGCAATCAATGGGTAAAGTTTAGCGTATTGGTTAAGGTACTTGCCCATTATTTTTATGGATCCGGGTTCAAAACCCACGTACGTCATGTATTTTTTAAATAATACTATTCGATAGTTGTACAAGCGTCTGATACAAATATGTTTTACTAATTTTTTCAAACCATCTATTTTCCGTTTTCGCAACCATATTAATACGATGTCTGAAATGACATATTTGCGCTGAAGAAACAGCGATTTAAATGGAAAGTTAATCGCGAAAGTGATTTTTTTATGTGATCTAGTAGGATAGTGTACCTACATTAAAATAATAGGTCATATATGGTTAAGCTTGCATTTAGGTTAAATGAGTTTATTTTGTGAGTGTTCAATCACTCGTTAATTCACACATTACGTAATGAACACGTCATTAGTGGTAAATAGTACTGCAGAAGTCTTATGTTATGCTGATTTACAACATAAATAAATTTTTTTTTGCGGTATGCTAAACCAAAACCACACAATAGCCCAGAAGTATTTTTTGCTGTATAAATGCTGCATATGAACCTAACATCCGTATTGAAATACAAAATAGTATTGATTACACAAAATATTAAAATTGGATAAAGAATCGGCGGTTCCATGCAAAATCTGAGAAACAATATTATACTAACCCGAAAAATTATTGAACTCACTTAAGTTTTCCAACTTCTGCCCAGAGAGTAACCATTCCACCATCGTGGCCGACACTTGGTATGGTTCTATTGTAAAGAAAATATATGGGAATTAAATAATTAAATATAGTAATGGTTTGCACCAGCAAACGTGTTTATTTAATGTATTATTGCATATTACAGTGCTCTGATATTGCTATGATATTGTGCGATATAACAATGTGCGTACAGTAAACTTTTATAAAACCTCCTACCGGAATACCTTTGAAATATAACATTTGTTACATTTTATGATTGACTACATACGTATAATCAAACGAACCACCGTAACAGACTTAAAAATGTTTTTTTTTTTTTACCAAGCGTAGTCTGGCATTCCGCCAAGTGCGACAGCAGTCAGCTAGTTTGCCAAGGCACCGTGTGTACTATGGCTTGTGACGTCACTGCACGTTTCCGCGGGCGTTTTAAAAGCGCGAACTTAGTAGCTGTAGTAACCTCAAATCGACTTCAAATATAAAAATTTCAACACATATCGATTTCTTTTTATATGCACGTAGTGTGGACGTTCTCATTGAAATTCACTTTAGGTGTCCATTATGTCAATTTCGGTAGAGTTTGTTGTAGTTAACTAGGAAAATACACGGAACTATATTGCGTAATTTCGCTGCCAACCACACAGGCAGTAAGACAACTACACTTAATAATATATTATATGCTGTAACGGCTAAAGATAGTCTTCAAAGGTTACATTTTTAGTGCTCACTTTATTCCGAATGACCTATAAACGCACCGTGTTTAAGATGTGCTGTATTTCTCGTGAAGAGAATAGTCTGGTCGTTATCGCTCCCCTGTTCCCGAACCTTAAACGCGGAAAAATACATCAAGTACGTTAGCCACTTAAATACGTATAGTTGCGGAATAATGATAATTTCATATTTGTATGAAACAGTGTTAGTTTTGTAGACGTTCCTTGGGAGTATATTTTCCTCTTACAAAAAAAATCAACTCGGTCAGTTTCCCCGTAACATTATACACCTCCGGAAACCAATGAACACAAGGAAACAAACTTGTTAACAGTGAAAGTGTATATCACGACTATGGCTTGAAACATATTTTAAAAATGGCAAAATAATTGTACCTATATTTAAAAACTCGCTAACGTTGCTCAAAATATCAAAATTTCATAAAATTTTTAAAGAATTTTTTTTGTGATGAGGTTTTATGTGCATCAAGCTATAGGCCGTGACATGTAGGTCCACCGTAAATTTTTGGGGAAGGGTTATGAACTAAAACCATAGAAATATTTACTCTGAAATGCCAAAATGTGAAAAATGGCTGAGCTAAATTTTTTTTTGCAATAAGAAAATGTACACACAAGTTACGTCTACAAAACTAACACCATTTCGTAAAAATATAAAATAACGATTTTTCACCACTTAAACGCCCTTAAGGGGGCCGCCTACCCAAACCGCCGAACGACGTGCAGAACTTCAGCCGTTACAAAGTGAACCAGCGAGTGCGAAGAAGTGATACGCGAAGAAGAGGAGGTTCAATGCTGTTAGACAGCGGTCTCCCCAATTGTCTGCACTTTGCCACATGATTTTTACGCTGTATTTTCATACAGTGTAATTCTAGATAACACAAAACTTTAAAAAAAGGTTGTTTTATTCTACATATTTTTTGATATCTTGCAACAAAAACAGTTAGTCTACATACTCGAGTTTTTCAAGGGCGTTTATCTCAATGACGATTAGAGCTAGGTTATAAGTTGCAATACACAGGTATTACCATTTTTACAAAGATTTACTTCGCGAAATATTTCTGATATTCTTCCGAACATTCTGAATTTATGTAAACCACTGTGATTATCCAAAAAAAATTGAACTTTTATAACTCGCTCTCTCTTTCTCTCTCTCTCTCTCTCTCTCTCTCTCTCTCTCTCTCTCTCTCTCTATATATATATATATATATATATATATATATATATATATATATGCCAAAATAGGAGAAAAATATTTCCTGGTTATAGCTTTACATTAAAATGTATCAAGAGAAAATAGTTGCCGCTTCTTGTTGGATTGGAGAGGACAAATTTAGGTCAGTGCTTGACAACGGTTTTTTTGAGCGCCAATGAGAAATATAATAAAACGTACATATTGAGCAACTGCGAAATGCATGACGGAAACTGGCGATGCCTGAGAAAACCTGTAGGTTTACTGTTACGTCCGCCACAGTTCCCAAATACTGTGACGTCCAAAAATGCTATGTGACGTCACATTGGTTTATTTATGTGAAAATGTCTACCAGCCAATGTGTTACCACACAAAGTTGAGAAAATTTGTTTTCGCTAGTTGGTATGATATTTTTTTTTTTTTTTTTTTTTTTTGCCTACTGATTCCCTGTTCTATGAAGTAGCGCATATTCCATTCGTCATGAAGTGGCGCGCATGCGCAGTAGTTGAGGGGGAGGGGAGTGAAGAGGCCGGTGCGTAAGCGTGACAGGGAGTATAGAGACCAGCTTTGGTTGAGTGTGGATGTGTGTGTGGGCAAGTGGCCAGTGTAAGGAATACCTTGTAGCGCGGTAAGATACTGTGGCGACTGTCAATTATGGGCGTGTTTGGGCGGGTGATCCGATAACGATTTAGAATTGGTGATATGCAGAGAGAAACAGACATACGACCGAAGATCTGCCCGCGTAGGGTTGTAACTGTGCGAGCAAGTAAACTCAGCTGCTTAAATGACAGTGCGTAACTTAGTTTTCAATGTCTGCCGCGTAAATTACGCTATAATTTATTTGCACGCAGATAAATCAGCGACATGTGGTACTTGTGATCTCTAATATTGCAGCTGGTTGCTGTATCAAATTTTGGGCGTAAAGTTTGCGTCAAAGAAGGACTTGGGGGCGCGGAATTTTCAGCCATTATTACAGTCAAGAGCGGTAAGATTTCCTGAGTAGCCATGGCCGACCAGCATTTTCGTGCTAGGTTCAGACTTAGGACGTTGCTATAAGCTGAAAATTAACGTTTTTGTGATGATTCCTAGTCATTTTTATATGGATGCGTGCTGAATATCTACGGCTGATAATTACGCTTTACAGAATGCATAACGGCATAATTTGTTGTTTATTTTGAAGTCGTCGGTAAAATTATTTGGGGCGCGGAAATTATGCTCTGGAAATTGTCTTCTGGTGTTGCGCAACAGGTTGATTATAGCCTGGGCTTGTGCTGCCTGTTGGATGCCGCGGATGACACAAGGTATTGTACTTTTTTTTTTTTTGTATTCGCCAGTTATGGTACAGGAAATATGTTCAGCCTATTTTCCCTGGATGTACAATGTTGGTTGAAGAAAACCTGCCGGAATATTATTGATTATTATGTATTTTCTTTAGAACGATTGCATTTATTATAAGGATTGTTGTTCCTTATTATTGAATGAAATTTCAAACTTTGTTAGTGTGAGAACATAACTGTGATATAAATTATTACATTTTGCAATATTTGTTCACGTTGATATGAATTGTAAAAAGTTATAATATAATTATTGAAATTAGACTGTTTTGTAATCAAATTTAAAGGATCAAGTCCATATTATACTAATGAGTTCTAAATAGTTTATGTATAAAGTGGTTTTATTATTTATTTATATTATCTTAAGAATTCCTAAATACTAGTGGAAATTGGCAGATTTAAAACTTGTAATGTGGTTATTTGTTTTATTGTATTTTGGTATGTAATGCAACTAGTGGTCACGCAGTCCTTCATTGTATTTGAAATTTTATATCAATTAAAATCATTGACGCCCTTTATAACAGGCATACAGTACTGCTGTGAAGTTTTTTGCTTTTCTTTTAGCTTTTTTTTGTTGCAATCTTACAACTAAAATTTTTTAATAAATTTTATTTTCAACCCCTTAGTAAAATAATTGGGTGGTGCTGATTTTGGGTCTCATCTATCCCGAACTTAAGTACTTCACAATGCATAGGTCGGGTGTGTCTCCACTGGGAATCTAATCAGACTCACGGTGGTAGGAGCCACGTGGTGTGACAACTTCATCACTGAGCAACCTTGCTGAGAGTTACCTACTTTGGCAACAGTAATAGACAGGCAATAACACACTTAATGTCGAGACACTTTAACGCTGTTCACGTGTAAAATTCGAAAATCTGATATCCTACAAAGTAACGTTCGTTTTGTAGACATTGTTAGTGACAATTTCCTATTAATTGGGTGTGGAAGATAAATAAGCACTGAGTTGTAAAATTGAGATCTTCGCTTTTAGAAAGTAAATATAGAAAAACTACAAAATCCAGTCCATAATTAAAATTGCTAACTTTAAGGGCAACCATTAACTCGGAATGATGCATTTGTTAAGCATGATCTCTTGCGTCCCACTTAAATAATCGGTATTTCGGCGTCAGAGATTGTTTTTCATATATATATTATTCGAGAAAAAATTTTTGCTCAGAAAGTTGGCAAAAACTATTGTCTGGGATTGCTGGTTTTTATTTTTGCAAATTAGCTTCGAGAAACTTACAACTCTCAACTGTTGCTAATAGCGCTGAATTGTATACCATGCATTCTTAAGGGCGATTTATAGCATGCATAGTACACACGTAACAGAATGTCAGAACGTTTAAACTTGCATGATACGGGAGCATACACTCAACATAAACCAGTGGAGTTACGAAAATTTAATAGTTTCCACTTACATCAGATGTCACGGGCTACGTGATAAAAGTTATAAAAAACACAAACCCACAAATTTTTGTATTTCTACAAAATAACTGAAAATAAAGGAAATTATATCGAACATTAATTACATATTCGGTACATTAACAAGTGAAAACTATGTTATGCCGATCAAATATTTTGTATTCAGAAAATAACGCATTCGTCCATAATACCTTGATACCAAGATTACTGCTATGCGAACTGCAAATTCATTGTAGTGTATGTCGCGGTACATCCCTTTCTACAACGCGACGAGCAGCCATGGCGAGTGGCGAAGTGTCGACTTGCGTGATAAGAGGTAATAGTAGCGTGACCTTAATCTTAAAATGCCCGTGGGCGACTTGACCGGAAATCTCAGAGCAGCTCATTATACACCGACTCAACGCGGTCTGTCGTGCGACTTGAATGTTAGTGAGACATGTATTTGTCACATAAAACTATTACAAGTGATATAGCTTATTTGATGATTTTAATGAGCACATGAACGGACTAAAGGGTGTTCAAGGACGTTTAATATCACAATTTTATGTTATTACGAATTAGTAAAAGTTTTGTGGGTGATACTTGTGAATACAGTTTCCTCTTACGAAAACGGTGCGTCAAAGTCAAAATTAGAATGTGACGCTGTCATGCAAATAGTGAAAAACAGTTCATTACTTCATTAAACTAAGTAATTTGCAGTGAAACAACATGTCGTGGGCAACGTAAAATAGTATAAAAGACACTCACAAATTAACAACTGTAGTATTTTTAAAATTTTCTGAAATTTTTTTTGTATGTTTGTTTTAATATTAAAATGCTACGTTGTCAGTTTATAAATGTTAGGTGACGTAGGCCATGCTAAGTAATTTTACTGTGTATTATTGCATTTCAGTAAGTCAATAAAATTGGTTTTCACTATTCTCAAGGTAGCGTAACATGCGAATTGCAACTTTGACGCACCTGTATGAGAAAACTATGCGAGTTAAATGGTTTGTTAAGAGGAACTGTACTCACAGGTATAGTATTCAAAGTCAACACTATTTCATAAAAATATAAAAATATTATTTTGTACCAATTGAAAATGTTAGCGTAAACAACGGGGATATGAGTCGTGCATGGTAAAGATAGAGGTGTACTTTTTATCACTTGTTTAAATTTTGATACTTCTTAAGGCCGGTAACTGTTTCAAATAATGTAATGAATATTGCATTGCTATACAAAATGTACTGTACATACTGTCGAACAGGAATTACTGGTTACTTAATATAAACAAAATCATCCACTTACACTGCACGCTAAATATAGAACACATTAAACCTAAGTGCTCTCAGTAGTAGCCTACTTTCAAAATCTAATGAAGTTCAACAATGCACAAATATATACAACCAGGGGTAATTAACTGCCCTCATCGCATGCTGCTTGTGCGAGATGGATTTGTTCGCAGTCGGTAAGCAATACTTGATGTGATGCGCCCAGTCAGAATGGTTCAGAAGACAGGGAAAATATAGAAATCGTCATTAGGTATGCCTGATTTTCGCGAAAAGATTTTCCCACCAATTTGTTTTAATACTTTACGTGCATACTTGCTTTTTTGCTTTGCGGTCAATGATTAGATGGTTTCAACTCTCAGCGTCTTCACTGGAAAAAAAAAAAAAAAAAAAAAAACTTATAAGTCTCCACAAAATATTTTGTTATAATGGACCTAACCAAATTTTTTTGTAGTGAACACAAAAAATTGATGCCGTCCCCAAAAAAGTTTTGCAGTGACTACAAAACATTTTGTAACCACTACAAAACAGTTTTTCCTGTACTGGGGTTCCAGCCGCTAATAACACACGTGTTGCAGTAACCTTGACCTGACTGGTACAGTCAAATGAGCCACGCCTCTACACAAAGGCACACTGCCAGTAACTACGAGGCAAAGTTGCAGTTGTGCACATAAGGCATTGAAACAAAGCAAGGCAAACATCTTGGAGCCAAAGTCAGGGGCTCCGAATCGTCATTGAAGTAAGGTCTGGCGTTACGTAGGTTCCGGTGGCTTTCAAAATACACGACACTTAAGTGACGTGTGTTTGTGTTTGTGTGTAAGTGCATGCAAGTTTCTACAAGCACAACTAATGCACTGATATTATCGTCAAATGGTGCAAGAAATTTAACTGATTGCTAACTGTGCGTAGGCTTCAGTCGCTGAATTCTGCACCACGACTTTCATAGCTGTAATTACCTAAGCTGGCGAGGAAGAATTTGTTCTCGGCAGCGGAAACAGCGGCATGTGAGATACCGAACATATGAAGTAGCTGATCAAGCAACGTTAACAGACGTTTTCTTCAAGTTCGCCGCACGGTATTGAGTTACTTACTCGTCAGATAATTATATATGGAGTGTTAATGTGGACGTCTGGGTGAACATATGTTGTGTCCGAGGCATATAAGTGCGGAAGCTGTTAGGACGACACAGTTCGCGGTTCACATCTCACCTATCGTTTTATGACGTGTTATTAAAGACAAAAGTGTATTGTAAACACATATATATTTTTAATATATTGCTCCAACATTTAAATACCTAACAGAATGAACGAAAAACTCCAATTTTCGCCTATTTCAACCACTAAAAATGTGCTATAATTAGTAGTGGTGAAGATGAAATGGGTTTACACGTGTACAACGTTCAGCGGCGTCCTTACAGGTTTTTCTTGGGGGGGGGGGGGGGCAAGATTTTTTTTTCCGACCGCAGTGACCTTGATGCATCCTATTTATACTTTAACAATAAGATTTCAGTTTTATGTTCTTAAGTTAGCATTATTTAAATAACCAATTACAAAAAAAAAAATTATACACTTAAAATTCTAAAACCAGGGGGGAGGCATTTGCCCTCCCTGTCCCCCCTAAATGACGCCCCTGGCAAGATTTTTCAAAAGCTATTCGTTAGCGGATGTCACTTATTTGCGATATATATAGTTTTCGAATAATCTTGTCAATACTAAAGCTCTCCACACTGGAGCTTTTGAAACTATTGTTTCTAATTCACGTAATGTTTTGAAGAGACTCAACCGTTTTCCTCTGAAATGTTATATGTATCTGTAGGTTAGTGCATTAGATATATGTTTTATAGCTTTGCACAAAATGCGGATTGGTAACTCACTGCACTGCATTTCGACACGAGGAAAGAACATCTTTTAAAAGTTAGGTCGTGCCAAGTATCGTTTTGTGAGGTATTTGCTTCAGATCATTGGCAACACGAATATTTCTCTTCTCTTCTCTAACTGTGGCGTCGTGGGGCTTTATATCAGCACACTGGAGCAGTACAGTACAGTTCCTTCTTGGATAGGATTCGTTATTCGGTTCTCCGTCTCTGCTCAGCATCTTACTACGTAATTATTCACATATGCTCCAAACACCATCTTTGTTACCGTCCATTGTCTTTATTCCTATAGCTGCCCCCATATGCTCCACCCACCGACTTGTTATTTTTTAGTTTTACAGGATGTTATAGAAAGGTACGGCCAAACTTTCAGGAAACATTCCACACACCCAAAGGAAGAATTATGCGATATGGACATATGTCCGGAAACGCTTAGTTACCACGGTAGAGCTCAGTTCCTTACATCGTAAATAACACTTCGTACAGAAAATGTCCCAAACACCCAATGAATTGGTTCATTACAATGTAACTTTACTTCCTAGGTTCACCGCCAGGTGGGCCACTTGACGGAAGATAATCTGGTCTATATTGCTTATGTTGACATTTAACGAGATGTAAGGAATTGAGCTCTAACATGCTAACTAAGCGTTACCGGGCATATGTCCAAATCTCATATATTTTCTTTTCTTTTTACGTGTGGTATGCTTCCTGAAAGTTTGGCCTTACATTTTTGTAACATCCTGTATACATACGTTCTAGGTAGCGCTGATTATTCACGTCATTAGCACAGATTCTTCCCACCAGGAGAGCTCTGCCCATCGTCTTACTTCCGCGGTCGTCTGCTAGATTACTGATGGTAAAGTAGGCCTACGTATCTATCCAAGCCTCACCGCTAGATGCGCTATCCCATAAAGGCGATATTTCAGGTACTGAATGTAAGGGCTTTTCACCTTCGAGTTGTATATTTATTGAGCCTTCCACGCTCTCTATCGTCGGAGGGTGTCCTCTAACATTATGTATCTAACATAGCATTGACTGTAGTATGGATATAATTAATCAGTTCATTAATATTGTAGTATTTAAAATCAGTTATTTCTATCGCAAACCTCTTTCTACGCTCTGGATGTAAGCCGTGGTATTTCACTTCTTTTTGTAGGGTTCGAATTATTTCTACTCTTATATATTTCACCTCTTGTAGTATTCTGTATTTTTGTCATGTCAGTACACTACTTGGATATACTTTTTTGGATTTGTCACACATGTAAAAGTGTTAGACTCATGTAGGATTTAGGTTATGTTTACTCTAGCGTACCATTTTACAAGTGATTTTTTTTTTTACCTTCTGTAACACTTTGTCACCAAACTTTCTTTAACCTAATAAATGTTTCTAGTATATATCATTTTCTTGGATTAAAATTCGTATTGTTACTACGATGAAGCTTTGACTAATTTTCACGTTCAAGAATTTTGTCTATATTTGCTTGTGCCTGATCTTTAAATAATTTTGCCCATGTGTTCAGTTTTTTACATACGCCTATAGCCTATATTATCCTTTTTTCTTTATGTATTGAACATTGATGTACAGTTTCTTAAGTTGAGTTCGAAAATGTTTTGTTTCAAATAGGTTTTATGCGGAAGTTTTTAAATTTTACATCTATGGGATTTTTTCTTGTACGTAGAAATCTGCTGTATGGAAATATGTGGTATAACCAATTCTTCCTCATTTCCTAAGTTAAGTTCATGCATTGAAATAGGACTAATTATGTAATTGAAACATTTGGGGGTTTGCATTATTGTTTCGTTAACTAAGTTATTTCATTGTTTTCATGAAATTAATTATATATACTTGAACTTATTCAAATGTAGTCTTACTTACTCGGAATGAGACGGTTTAATGTCCGTGAACATTACGTATCTACGTTCTGTCAGATCATGTATGCTACTGAACAAATATTATGTTCTAAATACTTTTACCACACATCAATACATGAAAATGGGAATCCGGAGTTTGTACAACTCACCAGAGTCTCGGAATAAATATTGCATCAGACATGAAAATGGGATTTCTATTGAAAGAAATATGATCAATAGAAAAGAACCGACCTCATAAACTTTAAAAAAGTCTAAATTATTATTAAAAATATTTCTTTATGGGCAGTTAAGAGCTGCAGAACTTACTATGTACGTGAACATATAAAACAATATAATTCATAAATAATTATATGCAAGCGGTGTGTTGTATGATCGGAATTTCAACTGAAATGTAAAATGTGTAAGATCAATAAAACAAGCTTCAGCAGGTTTCATGTTTTATGATCATGTGAATTTAGGTTCCGTATTATACAAGAGTGTGAAAACATGCCACAAAAGACAATCAGGTTAGGTTGGTGCGCGGCAGCTAATATCTCAGACTTGTGATGGTATCTTACTGCTTAATGATCACCAATTTGTTTAGAAATGGTTTAATGACCATCAGATGTTTTAAATACTCACGTAGATCAGGTCATTTCGATATTTAAATACTACGTGATCTAAAGTATTTTTTAGGCAACTGCTGTCGTCTACAGGAAACAATGTTACCAGCGTTACTCACTTGAAAGTCGGTTGACTTCAGTACCAAAATACATGATTGACGTACATAAATTAGCTGTACATTACTTGAAAGTGTTTCCAGATATATCTTGTCAGAAAATATTTTCGTGAAATATCAGTGTCTTAGCCGTGTAGCTGTCACGAATCAAGTTAAAACGGAATCTTAAGGACGTTGGCCAATAAAGCAATACGTTTGCAGTTATACGCAACTAGGACTGACGCAATAGAAATGACAAGGTTATCCATAGTAATTTCCTCGACCATTAATAACGTACAAGTATTTTTCAGAAATTATCAAACCTGGCCTTGTGTAATCTTAGAGGCAAGACCTACTTGTACTGATATGGGACTCGTGGCAGTGTAATGTAAACACAGCTGTGACTGTGAGACAGGCGCAAATACGCCTGCGAGGCATTCGGCACTCTAGAGAACAGCCCAGACAACGTTCATAACTGAACGACGCTGGCATTTGGCTACAATCCATGCAGTTATAAATACTATGTTAGAAACTGACAGCGAACATTTGGCAACCCGTAGTTCAGCTTTTATTTATTGTTTTACAATGAGTTCAAAGGACTCAGATAAGGCTGCGAATATACCGTTGTTAAAATATGTAATGATGTAGAAGAAAACGTCATTTCATCAAACTTTATACCCATGAAGCTGACTTGACTCTTGTGTATTTCGTATTTTCAAAATTGCAGATATTTCTATATTTTTAGCGTTGTAATAAACAGGAAATATTATTTTTTGGAATCTTACCGAACTTGGTACACATATGCTGCATACAAAGCTGACTGTATTTTGTTTATCCTGCGTTAATATTTTTAAATACGCGGCCATTTGTCTACTAGCTGCTACTCAGTGGTACAACAGACAATGAACGAATAGACGGGGCTTGAGAATGCATAGGATATTTGATTCTAACATGCAGGTAATTGAATTAGCGAAATTTTCCCATCCCTATTTATTTATTCTCGAGCTATCTTTCAACGTGATGGCTCTACAAAACAAAGAACAGTTAAGCCAAAGTTGGAAGTGTACAAATATTTTATTTGCATTCTATCCGTACTGTAGTTCTTGACATAACTGTATTGGAAAATATGTATTCATATTGGGAAATCTTTGGGATCGGGGGACACAATATTACTGAACCAGCAACTTAGAATTCAGCTTACGTTAAGTATAGGCTGTTCAGGATAAACTGAGCACTACTTTTAATTTTCTGTTAGCTATTATGCCTCCATATTATTTACTATTTTAAATACGAAAACTTCCACGTAACTTTAAACTAGTGTAAACATTTCACAACTCTCGAAACTTTACTTCCATGTTACCCAATAAATATATTTTTCTATTGTTAAAAGTGTTGAGAAATGCTCACTTTAAAATGAACCGTCTATAGTACTAAATGTGAACCGAATCTGAACAAAATGGTACTCAGATGCCTATTTCACGTGATCAACATTTTTCGAAGGGCTTCATTAAATAAAAAACTAAATACGGTATTAACAAGACACATGAAACTGAAGTAGCTTTATTAGGTACTACGTACACAAAAATTTGATGAAATGCTAATTAATGGCACAGTTATATATTTAATGTGATAAAAACATTTCAAATTGCGCTTGTGTAACTATCAACTCGGCGGTAACAAAATACTTAAAAGTCATAGGCTATCACTTTACCGAGTTTAATGCAATTCAAAATAACTTACTAAGTTATATATGAGTACTAATTTTGATGAAATTCTGAAATACGATTTTCTGATATTTAGTGTTCGAAAAAAAAATTAAATACTATCCAGTTTGAAACCATGGAGATGAAAAGAACAACATACATAAAATTCGAAGCAGCTTATTAATAATAATATGTGTAGAAAAGTTATATGAAATTCGAAGAAAATACGTCCTTAAATTCGACATATTTTGCTAGAAATATAAACATGGCTGTTGATTTTAAAATATGACCACAGGATGAACAAAATACACAAAAGTCAGCTTAGTATGTAGAATATGTGTGCAGTTTTGATGATTTCGGAGAAACGTTTCATAAAATATATCTTATTATATTAATAATATAAAAATAGTAGACATTCAGAAATTATGAAGATAGGATGAGTGAAGTACACAATAGTCAGCTTAGTACGTAGAATATGTGTACAGTTTTCAACGAATTTCGGAAAAAAATATTACATAACATACATCGTATTATGCTTATAATGTAAAAATAGCAGACACTCTGAAAATATGAACAAAGGTTGAACGAAATACACACAAGTCGGCTTAGTATGTAGGATACGTGTACAGTTTTTGATGAATTTCGGAAAAATATTACATAAGATACGTCATATTATGTTAAAAATATAAAAATAGCAGACACTCTGAAAATATGAACAAAGGTTGAACGAAATACACATAAGTCGGCTTAGTATGTAGGATACGTGTACAGTTTTTAATGAATTTCGGAAAAATATTACATAAGATACATCGTATTATGCTAATAATGTAAAAATAGCAGACACTCTGAAAATATGAACAAAGGTTGAACGAAATACACATAAGTCGGCTTAGTATGAAGGATACGTGTTCAGTTTTTGATGAATTTCGGGAAAATATTACATAAGATACATCGTATTATGCTAATAATGTAAAAATAGCAGACATTCGGAAAATATGAAAATAGGATGAACAAATATACACAGTCAAGTCAACTTATTAAGTAGTCTTATATGAGTACTAAGTTTGATAAATTTCGGAAAAAATATTTACTTACATACTCCATAATGTGCTAAAAAATTGAAAAATGGCCGCCGTTTTGAAAATATGAACCGGAGTTTTGTGTTTTTGTTTGTTCGTATAATGTTCGCATTTTCAAAATGGTCGCATTTTGAACATACTTTGATCGCGCAAGATAGCTAAGAAACAATTTTTAAGAACTACTTCTAACACTGTTAACATTCTAATACTTAGCAAGGTGACGTGCATTTACTGCTTTTGTTTATGCCCCAGTCGTTTTATCCAAATGTCATCCATTAAAAAATATCATTTTCACACGATACATGTAAGAAACTATTTTTAAGAATTTTTTTTTAAACTTAGTATGTACATATGTAGAACTTAGTAAGTTAACTTTACACTTATGTGTTTAGTTTATGGCATGTTTATACTATCGAAATTGGGCCTAATTAACCATTTTTGAACTAGCGGCATATATAAACAACCATATTTTCAGAATTTCACCAAACTCGGTACACATTCGGTCCTTAGAAAAGTGACATGCTATGTTAATAGTCACACAGTGAGGGAATATGACAATTTCATTATAATATGAGATATCTAAATTTTAATCCAACTCGGTGTGTACAGTACATAGTACCTAGTACAGCGACTTCAGCATTATGTGATATATTCATACCGTATTCAGTTCTACAAACTGTTGCCCGTCGAAGTTTTTCAAAACTTGAAATACATGAAGACTATTTTCCAAAATTTTTTTCTTGAGACTCGGTACATATTTAGTACAGAGTACGGTTACTTGAATTTAATGTTGTTAGTGATAATGTTAGTATTACATTGCCTAATTTCGAAGGGTTCACGACATGAATGCCTAATTTTTGTACATGTACGTCAAAATCTACACGACCGATACAAATCCCGTTTAATATTTACAAACTTTATCATCGAGCTTCGAATTATCTATTCTTTATTGTTGTAGGTTCACTATCTTGGAAGATAGCACAAGAAATGTAATTCATTGTTATGTAATATTTTTAGATGCAAGTAATCGATTTTAATATTTACTATTAACATGTACACAGTTCAGTGAAGTAGGATTATTAGTTATTATATCAATGTCTAGTCTTCCTGTTGCGTGCACCGCAAGATTTGTGTTTAAAAATTTATGAATATTTCTAAATAGGAGAAATTATTTAATACTTTTATTCCTTTTTTAAAAAATGGAAATATATTTATGTTTAATATAACAAATGTGACTAATTTAAAAAGGAGAAATCATTATATTTTTCAACAATGGCTCAGTAAAACTGCGGCTACAATAAGAAATTATAGTAGTCTTTGGTTGCTACGGATATTATTCGAAGTTATGAAAAGCTTTTGGAGGTTTACAGTGGTTTTAGATTAACGGATTGCAATAAAAGTTGAAGACATGTGTAGATAATCACATCAGTTTTGATGTAGAGAGTGCTTAATAAGTTCGCAAGAGTAAGAAATGAGAAAAAAATCTACTCTACAAGTCAGAAGCGAACATTAACCTCCTAAGGTTTTGTGTTGATTCTGCTGCTCGCCGTGGGGCGAATCACTGGCAAACAACTGAACAAGTAAGACATCATTAATATTGCTTTCTGTTTTGGATTTTGTCACGCGAGTTGGAGTTTTTTTTTTTTTTTTTTTTTTTTTTTTAGGCTGGATTACTAAAATACGTTTACTGTTAATTTTGCGCGTTACGTCTCTTATCAAGACTTCTCTGCGCTAAGCTAACTCGTGGTTGTTTCATTAACTGGAGCAAGCCACGTTATGTTATTGTTCGAAATAAAAGAAATTACTTTAATGGGTTCAAACTGTTACCTTTAATCCTATCAGACCTACGAAAGTTTTTGGATTAGAGCTGTATGCAGCTCATTTCCTCAGATATCCCTACAAATTAAAACTCGTGCTTGCTAACCGACGATAGCGGGCCACGGTGGTCGAGGGGACAGATCTCTCGCCTCCCACCAAGTCGCTTCAGGTTCGATTGATCCCCTGATTTACGCATGTGGGAATTGTGCCGGACTTTTCCGCTCGTCAGCGGTTTTCTCGGGGATATGCCGTTTCCTTCAGTTAGTAGCCAGGTAATAGACCCTAGATACCATCGAAGTAAACTCCTCCAGAGAGTAGCCAGGTAAGATGTCCTAGATACTAGCGAGTAAGTAGCTTCAGAGAAAAAGCCAGGTAAAAGGCCCTAGATACCATCGAATTCAGAGGCCCGCGAGACAAGCCATGTAATAGGTACTAGATACAGCTAAGTAAGCTGCTCTAGAGGGTAGCCATGCAAGAGGCACAAAATACCAGCGAATTCTGAGGCCCGCGAAACCATCCAGGTAAGAGGTCCTAGATACTAGCGAAGTATGTTGCTCCAGAGTGTAACCCGGTAAGAGGTCCTAGATATTACCGCAGTTAAATACTCAAGATATTAGCTAGTTAAGAGGCTTTAGATACTAGCGAAGTAAGCTGTTACAAAGAGTAGCTGGGTAAGAGACCTTAGGTACTATCGAAATAAGCTGTCTAGAGAGTAGCTAGGTAAGAAGTTCTAGATACATACGAAGTAAGCTGCTCAGGAGTGTAGCCAGGTAATATATACTAGATACTAGAAAAGTTAGCTGCTCCAGATAATAGCCAGGTAGGAGATCCTAGATATTAGCGAAGTAAGCTGCTCCAAAGAGTAGCCAGGTAAGATGACCTAGATACCAGTGAAGTAAGCGGCTCTAGAGAGTAGCCAGGTAAGATGTTCTAGTTACTAGCGATGTATGCTGCTTCAGAGAGTAGCCAGGTAGGAGGGTTTAAATGATGGTGAAGTTAGAGGCCCGCGAGGCAAGTCAGGTCAGAGCTCATATATACTAGCAAAGTAAGATGCTCCAGAGAGAGCCAGGTAAGAGATCCTAGATACTATAAAAGTAAGCTGCTCCAGACAGTAGCCAGGTAAGAGTTTTTAAATAATAGCAAAGTAAGAGGCCCGCGATACATATCAGGTAAAAGGTCCTAGATTATAGTGAAGTAAGCTGCTCCGAATAGTAGATAAATAGGAGGCCTTATATACTAGCGAAGTAGGCCTAAGCTGCTCTAGAGAGTAGCCAGTTAAGACGCCCTATATGCAAGCGAAATAAGAGGCTCACGAAACTAGTCAAGAATTAGGTTCTAGATAGTATCAAATCAAGAGGTCCGCAAGAAAAGTCAGGTAACAAGTCCTATATACTACCGAAGTTAGAGGCCCGCGAGACAATTCAGTTAAGAGACCATTGATACTAGCGATGTTACAAGTCCGTGAGACAAGCCAGGCAAGAAATCCTAGATACTAGCGAATTAACCTGCTCCAGAATGTATCTAGGAACGAGGTCCCAGATACTGGCGATGTTAGCGCTTCAAAGGAGTAGACAGGAAAGAGGCCCTAGGTACTAGTAAAGTAAGATTCTCCAGAGAGTAGCGAGGTAAATGGCACTAGATACTAGCGAAGTACGCAGCTCCAGTAAATAGCAATTTAGTAGGCTTTAGATACTAGCGAAGTGTGCGGCTCCACAGTATAGCAAGTTTGATATACTAGATATTAGTGAAGTAAGATGTTCTCGAAGGTAGCCAGTTAGAGGTCCTGTATATCAGGGAAGAAAGCTGCTCCAGAGTGTAGCCAGATAAGAGGTCGTAGATAGTAGCGAAGTCAGCTGCTCCAGAGAGTAGCAAGTTAAAAAGAACTAGATACTGGCGAAGTAAGCTGCTCCAGAAAGTAGCCCGGTAGGAGGACCTAGATACTAACTAAGTAAGTGGCTCCAGAGAAGCGAGGTAGAGTTACAAAATCCAAGCGAAGTAAGGTAATCTAGAATGTAGCCAGGTAAGAGGTCCTAGAAAATAGTGAAGTTAGAGGCCCGCGAGACATGCCAGGTGAGTTGTCCTAGATATTGTCGAAGAATGCTGCTCCAGAGAGTAGCCAGATAAAGGTTCTAGATACTAGCGAAGATAGAGAACCGTGATACAAGTCAGGTAACAGATCATAAATACTAGCAAAGTAATAGTTCAGCGAGAAAAGTCAGTTAAGAGGTACTAGATACTAGTAAAGTAAGCGGCTCCATATATTAGAAACTAATACTAGCGAAATTAGTAAACGCGAAACAATAGGTATGAGGTCCTAGATACTAGCAAAATAAGCAGCTCCAGGGAGTAGTCAGGTAAGTGGTCCCTGATACTAACGAAGAAAGCGGCTTCGCAGAGTATCCAGGTAAACGTTGTTAGATACTAGGGAAGTAAGTGGCTCCAGAGAATTTCCAGGTAGACGTCCTAGATATTAACAAAGTAAAATGCTCCATAGATTAGTCAAGTATGAGTTCCTTGTTACTAGCGAAGTAACCAGCTCCCGAGAGTAGAAAGGTAAGAGGCCTTAGTTACTAGCGAAGTAAGCTGCTCCAGAGAAAAGCTAGTTAAGAGGCCCTAGATACTAGCGACCTAGCTGCTCCAGAGGGTCGACAGGTAAGAGGTCCAATATTCTAGCAAAGTAACAGGCTAGCGAGACAAGTCAGGAAATAGGTCCTAGATACTAGCAAAGTGAAATTCCCGCCAGACAAGCCAGATAAGAGGTCCTAGATACTAGCGAAATTAGGGGCACGAGAGACAGCTAAGAAAGAGGTCCTGGATACTAGAGAAGTAAGCTGTTTTGATAGTAGCCAGGTAAGAGGTTGTAGATAGTAGCGGAGTAAGACGCCATGCAAGATAAGCCAAGTAAGAGGTCCTTGATTTATGCGAAGTTAGAGGCCAGCGAGACATGCCAGGTAAGAGGTACTAGACTAACGAGAAGAGTCTGGTAAGAGGTCGTAGAAATTAACGATGTTAGAGGCCTGCGACTCAAGTCAGGTAAAAGGTCCTAGATACTAGCGAAGTAAGCAGCTCCCGAGATTAGCAAGGTAAGAGGCCTTAGATTCTATAGAAGCTAGAGTCCCGCTACACTAGTCATGTAATCATTCGAATATACTATCAAAGTAAGAGATCCGCGAGATTATTTTTGCAGGAAAAGTAAGTTGCTACTAGCGAAGTTAGCTGTTCCAGTGAGTAGCCAGGTAAGGTCCACGATACTAACGAGGTTAGAGGCCCGCGAGACAAGTCAGGTAAGAGTTCCTACATATTAGCGAAGTAAGCAGCTCCAGAGATTAGCCATGTAAAAGGCACTATATACTAGTGAATAATAAGGAACCGCTAAACAAGTCAGGTAATGGGTCCTAGATAATAGCAAAGTAATTGGCCTGAGAAAAAAGTCAGGTAAGAGGTCCTAGATTCTAGTGAATTAAGCTGGTCCAGATTGTAGCCGGGTAATAGGTCCTATGTACCAGCAAATACTCGAGAGAGTAGCAAGGTAAGAGGTCCTATATACTAGCGAATTAAGTGGCACCAGAGAGTAGCCAGGTAAGATGCCGTAGATACAAGCGAAGTAAACTGCTCCAGAGAGTAAGCAGTTAGGACATCCTAGGTAATAGCGAAGTAGGTTGCTCAAGAGAGTAGCCAGGTAAGAGGTCCTAGCTACTAGCGAAGTAAGCGGCTCCAGAGAGTAGCCTGATAAGCGGATGTAAATAATATCGGAGTTTGAAGCACGCGAGACAAGTCTCGTAATATATTACATACATTTGTGAAGTATGATGCTCCAGAGTGCAGCCAAGTAAGTGTTCATAGATACTAGCGAAGTAAGCTGATCCGGAGGGTAACCATTTAAGAGGTCTAGATATTGCTGAAGTAAGCTGAGCCATAGGGTAGCCAGGAAAGAGGTACTAGATACTACCGAAGTAAGCTGCTCCACAGGGTTTTTAGGTAAATTTCCCTAGATAATAGCAAAGCAAGAGACCCGCGAGAAAAGTCAATAAGAAATTCTAGATAATAGCGAAGTAAGCTATTCCAAAGCGAAATAGGTAATAGTTCTTAGATACTAGCGAAGTAAGCTGCTCCAGACTGTAGCCAGGTAAGAGGTCCTAGATACTAGCAAAATAAGCGGCTCCAGAGATTAGCCATTTAAGCGGCCATAGATACTAGCTATGTTAGAGGTCCGCGAGAAAAGACAGGTAAGAGATCCTAGACACTAGAGAAGTTAGAGGCCAGCGAGAATAGTCAGGTAAGATGTCCTAGGTGCTAGAGATGCAAGTTGCTCCAAAGTGTAGAAGGGTAAAATTTCCTAGATACTATCAGATAGCTGCTCCAGAAAGTAGCCAGGTAAATTGTTCTAGATACTAGCGAAGTAAGCTGCTCCAGATGGTAAACAGTTAAGAGACCCTAGATACTAGTTAAGTAAGCTGCTACAGAGTTAAGCTAAGAGGTCCTAGATACTAGCAAAGTAAGAGGCAAGCGAGATAAGTCAAGTAAGTTTTTCTAAATACTAGCTAAGTAAGCAGTTAAAGAGTGTAGCCAGGCAAGATGACCTTGGTACTAAAGAAGTAAGCGGCTTTAGAGAGTAGCCAAGTAAGGAGACCTAGATACTACCAATGATACAGGCCAGCGAGCCATGTCAGTAAGAAGTCCAAGATACTACCGAAATAATCTATGGTCTCTTACCTGGCTAATCACTGGAGCCGCTTACTTCGCTACTATCTAAGACCTCTTACGTGGTTTGTAATGCGGGCCTCTAACTTCGTTGCATCGAGGCCTCTATATTAGCTACTCTCCGGTTCAGCTTACTTCGTTAGTATCTAGGACCACTTACCTGGCTACTCTCTGGAAAAACTTACATTGCTAAAATCTGGGACCTTTTAACTGCCACTCTCTGGATCCGGTAATTTCGCTAGTAACTAGGACATCTTTTCTAGTTACTATCTGGAACAGCTTACATTTCTAGTATCTAGAACCCCTCACCTGACTTGTTTCGTAGGCCTTTTACTATGCTAGTATCTAGAACCTCTTGCTTGGTTACCTTCTGAAGCAGCTTACTTAGATGGCATCTGGGACATATTATCTTACTTGTTTCGCTGGACACTAACTTCGTATCAATCTAGAACCTCTTACTTGACTTGCGTCGTGGGCCTTTTACTACACTAATATCTAGAACGTCTAACCTGGCTGCTATTAAAGCAGCTTACTTCTCTTCTATCTAGGTCTTCTTACGTAGCTGTATCGCAGGCCTCTAATTTCGCTAGTATCTAAAACCTCTGACATGACTTGTCTCGCGGGAATTTAAATTCACTAGTATCTCGGGCCTCTTACCTTGCTACCCTCTGGATATGTTTTTTCGTTTGTATCTAGGACCTCTTACCTTGCTACATTCTGAAGCAGCATATTTTTCTCCAGTATCTAGGGTCTCCTAACTAGGACCTATTACATGAATTTTATCACTTCCGCTTTTCCGTTCATGACCTAACCAACTGCAGCAAACATTCCCCCCCCCCTACCCCTTTGAAGTTAATTAATGCATTTCCCCAGTAGCTTTATATCGTGTAGTTGTCAGTTTGTAATGGTAAGATGCCTTTTGGCACACAGACGAACACAAACACCCAGTCCTGAACCCGAGGAGGTGGTTGTAAATGTCACCTCCCCGGCCGGGAATCGAACCCGGGACCCTTGCCTAAGCAGCCAGGAGCGCTAACCATTGAGCTACGACTGCGCTACGACTGCTTCTGTGATATTGTGGTTGTTATTTGTACAGGAAAATTTGGGCCTAATATTAAATAACGATTGTACTGTTTTATTTTCAAACATGTTTGTTTTCCGTCTACTAAAAGGTAAACGACGTCAAATAATACTACTAAATGATTGCCGTGCACCGCAGCACAAAGAACGAGACGTGCAGATGCGGTGGTTTTCAAGTTTATAGCATTTTATTTTGTGATCGATCAAATTAACCACTTTGAAATGGTTATAGCTAAAATTAAGATACTTGAATTATGCTGATTAACAGTTTAGACGTCCTACTTGTCGCACAAACTTATATTTTGAATATTGAGGTATACAGTGTTCGCCATCTTGTCGCTCACGCACGCCAGACTGCCATCTTCCGCGAGTCAACCAAATGGATTAGTTTTGTCAACAAAATCATTTAGTCCCTCGAAAAAAATTGTTGGTTCAAAGCACATCACTCATAACTAACAATATTATTTTGTTGACCAGTTGTAACAAGTTGTTTGTTTACACAAAATATTTATTTGATGTCCTATAGTAACCAAATATACGTTTGGCACAAGCAAATTGGGTTTAAATGAATAATTTGGTCGAGGGAAATAACTAAATTAGTTTGGAGGACTCCGAGTTTGGTCTTACCAACAAAATATTGTTTGGCTGAAGCAAACATCACCCAAACAAATATATTTAGTACAATGAAACAATTCTTTCTCTCAGTGTATCGGATGAAATTGTAAGACAATTTTGGGATTTGGAAACTATTGGAATAAAAGAACAAGAAGATCGTACAATCAAAGAAAATATTCCTCTTCAAGAATTTCGTAATTCTTACTGTCTAGAAGATGGAAGAAGAGTAGTGTCACTTCCCAAGAAAGATGACTTTATGCTATCAAATAATTTACACACTGCAAAGAAACGCTTTTGTACACTTCAGAAAAGATTAGAAGTTATCGAAGAATATAGGATCATGTATCACAAACAGATGTTAGATTATAAAACAAAGGAGCAGGTTGAAGAGGTGCCCCACAACATGGATTATCAAAACACCTACTACTTATCCTTCCATGCTGTGAAAAAAAACACAAGAAAACCTGCATTAAATACATAATTGTTTTGACGCCTCTTCCCATAACAAAGTCTTTAAACGATGTCTTAGAAAGAGGTCCTAACTTACTTCCTGAGATATTTGCTACATTGCTACGATTTCGGACACACTCAAAAGCAGTAGTTTGTGGTGGTACTCAAGCATTCTTACAACTTGTCCTTTATGAAGATGACAGAAATTTGACAAATTTTTTTTTTGGTATCGTATAGAGAAAAGTAATGAAGGAAACATACATACTACAAGTAATGTCATAGTTTATCGTTTCAAACGTCTACCATTTGGACTTACTAGTAGTCCCTTCTTATTATCAGCCACATTGAGAGAACTAGCATCTCTGTATTCTGAAAAATACCCAGGCGTTAGAGCAATACTCGACAAATCTACGTTCAGGGACGATTTTCAGCTAGTGGGGATGATGACAGCTATGTGATAAGCCTTTATTATGAACTAACATCATTATTAAAACATATTAAACTCCCACTAGCAAAATGGGCCATAAACTCAAAACCTCTACGAAATATATGGAACACTGAAGGAAGAGAAGCAAAATCAGATACCAGTGTCCTTGGAATAGACTGGAATACAGTAGATGACTATATATTTATTGATATTCAAAATGTCATTGAAGCATTATCAGAAAATACAGGAACGAAATAAAATATTCTTCGTGTAATAGCTAAGATTTATGATCCACTAGGCTTGTTTACTCCAGTATCTGTTATAGCCAAAATGCTTTTTCAGGACATCTGGCTTCGAGGAATCGACTGGGAGGACATACTACCATATGATCTAGTTCAAAGATGGCAATGCTGGACATCAAAACTAGAAAATTTGTCATATATTTACATACCTAGGTGGATTGGGATTGGTAACAATCTAAAATATTGCGAAATTCACGTATTTTCAGATGCTTCAGAGAAGGCATATGGAGCTGATTTGTATATAAGGCATAAGGAGAATTCTGAATGTTTAATACGATTGGTTTTTAGCAAGACTAGACTCGCTCCTGTGAAAAGGGTCACACTTCCTAGATTGGAATTACTTGCTGTGTTAACTGCCTCACGCCTCCTTCACTACTTCTGTGTAGCTACCGATATTAAAATTATTCAGGCTACCTTGTGGAGCGATTCAATGATAACACTTGGATGGATAAGTAATGACCCTAACAAATGGAAAACATTCGTTTGTAACAGAGTCTCAGAAATACTAACACATACCAATCCTAGTCAATGGAGACATTGCCCTGGAACTCAGAATCCAGCAGATCATTTGACACGTGGCATTGACAGAGATAAACTACGATTTTTAGACCATTGGTGGAAGGGGCCTGACTGGCTTGTTAAAGAACACAAAAACCGGCCTCCAAATATATATGACTCAGCTACGATCTTACCAGAAATCAAAGGCTATTATTTTCAAGTTCATGTCAGTAATGTGATCCCGCCTATCCTAAATGCAGAACATTTCAGTTCTTACAATAAATTATTACATGTCAATGCCTGGATCTTTCACTTCATAGAAACACTCAAGCAAAAACGTTTACCACTCAAACAGAAAATAATCTCGCCCACACTTACCGCTGCAGAAATTGAAAACTCTCGAAACTATTGGATTCGTAAGATTCAAGAACACAGTTTTGCTGTTGAATTAAGGACACTTAGAAAAAACACTTCCGTACCATTATCTTCGCCAATTACACGTTTCAATCCTTTTCTACATCAAGATATAATTTGATTGGGTGGAAGGCTACAGTTTGCGGATTTGTCAATAACAGAGAAACATCCCATTATCTTAGATGGTTCTCATCACTTCACAAAATTACTAATAATGCAGACACACATCAGACTTCAACATCTAGGAGATAGAATTGTGTTATCAGAACAACGCGATGAGTTTTGGATTTTACGAGCTAGATAAATAATAAAGACTTCTGCATAAATGTCTTCCATGTAAAATTGCGCACAATCGTAGAGCGGAAGGGATAGAAGCGCCTCTACCAATGGATAGAGGATTACCCATTCATCACTTTGCGTTCACAGGAATTGATTTCGCTGGTCCTCTATTTGTCAAGTTTGGTGAGCAAAGTAATAAGTCATACACCGTATTGTTTACATGCGCAACTACTCGTGCTATTAGAACTCGTAACAGACATGTCGACAGACAAATTGCTGATGGCTATGCAACGATTTGTTGGTCGCCGCAGCTTACCTCATACTGTGTATTCCGACAACGCTGCCACTTTCCATGCAGCGAGCAAAGAACTAACATAGTTATTCCACGTACTAAATAAGTGTAAAATACAGCATTACTGTGCATATCATAATATCGTCTGGAAATTTATAGCGACGCGAGCAGCTTGGTGGTGCGGATGGTGGGATAGGGTGATAGGTTGTACAAAACGTTTTCTCAGAAAAGTACTAGGACGAACTCAAACAGACGAGGAGGGGTTAAACACAGTTTTAATCAATATTGAAGATTCTTTGAACCCGAGACCACTAACTTATGATACAACTAATGACGAAGTTTTGACACCTGCTCACTTCCTCAATGGTGGAAAATTGACTACTTTGCCGCAAGAACCAGAACCAACAACAAAAGGAGATCTCATTAAAGAATTTCGTCGAAAACAAAGAATCAGAGAACATTTTTGGTTGCGTTGGAAAAAGGAGTACTTTCTGTTGTTGAAGAATTATCACGAAGTGAAACTACAAAATAAACCAAATTAAGTCAGGATAGGGGACGTGGTCCTTCTTCAAGATTATGTTACACCTAGACATATGTGGGCGAGAGCACGAATAGAAGAAGTAAGACGTGGACGTGACAGTAAAATAAGTGGTGTGATACTTCGCCAACCAGGCGGGACCAAGATCAGTTGCCCTATTCAGCTGGCCATCCCACTAGAGACTGACCGGGGAGGGGGGGGGGAAGTTGAGCAATCAAAGAAAAATATAAGGTGTGTTGCATTCTAACTATAAAATATACTGTTAGTATAAAACATAATATAACACATCTCTTCTCCAACATTCACGATGCGTGTTCTGATGATGGTACTAGGTAGAGGTGATTTACAGTCTATCTCGCGCGTTTTTGACGAAAATAAGGCTCTCGTTGTTTAACATGGGAGTAAGGACTCTCTTATTGTGTTTTCCTTGCCTCGTGCCTAGCGTAAGGCTTGTGCTGATTTAACTGAATGACTTCAAACTGTAACTCTTATAATTTTGCTGGTGGAATATAAGTAGAACATTTTGTATCTACGTCTGGAGTGGAAACTGAAGTATAAATATATATGTTGGAAAGGCCGGTTATTAGATATGTTGCAGCTCTCGGAACTATTGTTTTTATGTTACGCGATGTTTAAAAGTTACTAGACAGTTTTTCTTTGAAATGTTAATTTATATTCGTAGATCAGTACAGTGTGTGTGTGTATGTGTGTGTGTGTGTGTGTGTGTGTGTTCATGGCTACGCCCAGTAGTTTTACAATGATTTTGATTTTTTTTTAAACCAAGACACTCTTCATACCTAAGAATCTGTGCATTGTTTTGTAACAAATATAACATAATTTTGAACCTAATTTTTCGGGAGCAATAAGTCTTGAGAGTTTTCCAGATTTTTTGCATCCAAAATATTCCGAATTTTAGTATGACGATAAACCAAAGTCAAGCTTATATATATATATATATATATATATATATATATATATATATATACACACACACACACACACACACACACACACACAAACAACCGGTGAGTTATTTTGCAAACCGCCTTCATGGGATTGTGCATCGTATGACTGCTCTTATGATATTTTTTTTCAAATCATTCCGTGAACAAAAAAAAATCTTGAGTTTCTTAGACTAATGTGAAAAAAATCTAATTTGGCTATAACGGCATCCCTACAAAATGCTGATGTGTAACTCACTGCACCGCATTTATACACCAGGTAAGAATATCATTTCAAACTTAGGCTGTGTCTGATGTAGTTTTATGTGTTATTGTTTCAGATTAGTGAGCCCATGAATTTTTATGTTTTTTTAACTACAGCGTCACGAGGCCTTGATATACTGGTCTCATATATTTTTATTTATTAATTTAACTTTGTAGATATAATGATAAGGGAAAACGCCATGTCAGTATACAAATCTCACATCAATAAAAAGAAAAATGACCTACATAACCTAAATTTCAAATGTAACATGTCAGCATAAACCAAATTTCAGAAATATGTAAATTTTGTTGACAAATATTGACCAGAGGGCACGTCATTAACCAACCAAAACAACTATGTATCAACACAGCATTATTTATATTGCTTGTTACAAGCATCTGCGAATTCATTACCTAACAGAATAAAAAGTAAGAGGTAAGTTTTTTAAATCCTGTAATGCTGCTGTTAAACAGAATACGCATATTTATTGGCAAATAATTATGAATATATGTTGCTATATACCAAGCCCCATTCTAAACAGGACAACAGAAACATCTGTATGTCGGCTTTATTTTATATATTTGTTCCCGCAGGCACCTATAATTCACGCATAAACATGTAATCGTGACATGCGAGTACTCGTCAATGAATGCAGCACATATGAAAACGTAAAAATATAGGGATATTTTCTCTGTACTTTAGAATTATTTAGAGTATTTACCAACTGAATTCAAAGTAACCGTTGCCTGAACGAGGAGTCTGAAAAGGGAAGGTAGGAAAATACTTATTAAGTATTTAAGAACGTACAAATAAAATTGTTAAATACACACTGATAGCAAAAATAATATTTTCCTATTCCTTTGATTTCGTAATTTTCTGAACAGGTGACCTGTAAACTTCAGCAGTGTTAGCAACGTGCGACAGATTCTGTCATCTGCTCACTTTCCCACCCGGATATCTTGGAAGGGTAGATATATTTAGAAAACAGGTAGGTGGGAGCGAAGGGAGGAATAGAACTAAAATAACATTTGCGATGAAACAGCAACAAGATAATTCGAGCCTTTGACTGGTAGAGAGGAAATCTGGGCTTTTATAATTGCAAAGGTTCTGTGGGCAAAGTTTAATAAAGGTGAAACCAACTCAGGGACTTTAGCCATCTATTCAACCCATGTTCCATAATTAAAGCACGTAACTCACTATCGCATTTATTTGTTCAAGTAACGATATTTTTCTTTAAGTATTTCTTTTTAAACAAACTTCGAAACAGACTAATCATATACTTTGTTTATTTTTACAAAACGAAAATAATTACTTTATTTTTATGTTATTTATGACGAATGTTTTAAAGACGATTTGTTTTGACATCGGTATTGTATAAGTGTAAATATATGTAGCAACATGTTAAATAGAATACTAATGTTCCTTATTAAAATAAGTAAATTCTACAGTATAACCTAATTTATTAACTGTGATATGATATATAAATATTTAATAATTATTTATGTAGTTTGGGGGATTAACGTAGTAACTTCCGTTGGACACGTACTAACGCATTACTTACTGGCTACGTTGAAACAAATCACAACTCGTTATGAGTCACTTCGACAGATGCATTCCCTGTTAGTTCCGTCATACAAAGAAATAAATGAATAAGCCAAATGGAAATATATGTACTACAACGACGCTTACGTGCGAATCAGGAAAAAGCATTAAAATTACTAAGAGTAAATGGAATGGGTCTGTCGTGACCAGAGTTCGCAATGACGACCTGACTCGTACCAGATATTGAGCTCAACAGGGCGATGTCTACAGGCTCCTTGTAGCAAATTTATTTATCCTCGTGGTTGGCGAAATTACTGATTATTAGATAAGCTTATTCTTCCTCGTACATCCAAGCATCCCGGTTAGTCTCAGCTGTGTAATTGATGTGTGGGTTGCATAATGAGCACAGATTTTTAACTTGTAAATTTTCAGAAAGAATAAGTCAATTGTATGCTGCTGTTATTGGAGACAATTTCGGATTGCACTCTGGATTTATAGAGGCCTGCAGACTTCGGACACTATCTTGAACATCACCCCCCCCCCTTGTTGCTGGAATCATTCTTATTATTATTATTTTTTGTAGCAAAACTCATTGTTGCAAACAACCTTCAGTTGTCTGATCTCCCCCGAGAATCCCTGCCTTCCAACAACAACCTTCTCGTAGCTTGCCGCTGCTTATTGACGAGGTGGCTGTGTAAGTACCCGGGAGCAGGCCTGGACAGTCTGTTAGAGATGTGGATGGCATCTCGACTCAAACCAAGAGGCAGCTGAGTGGAGTGTCTCAGGAGGAGGAGTATGATGGATGGCGAGTCCCTGGGATGGGTTATCTCCAGGTTCTTCTCGTCAGCCAGTCCATCCTTGTTGGGAATTGAACTCTAGGCGCATTGTAGTGCTCCGCTTGGGCGGTTAAGTGGTCGCAACTTAATGTTAGCCTGAGCATTGAGTAATCTTTACTCAATGGCCTTAGTCCAATACGTCTGGAGGGAGCGTGATCTATCTGTGGTAGGAGTAGACTTACTTCTGTCGGCGTTATTGTAGGTCGACCGCTGTATCCTATGGGACCATGTTCGAAGACTGGTCTAGTCTAAAACTGCCGATATATACGGAAAACATGTAACATTGACCAAATTGTATGTTACATTACAAAAAATACAAGGTCATAACCAAATGAAATAATTATCTTTAAAATGTTTTAACTTTAAGGTAGCCACCTGAGTGAGCATATTTTATTATTTCTAGCCCTAGAAATGCGGAATCTCTAAGGTCGACACAGCGCACGTATCACGCCTCTCCCAAGCCTCTAGGCGCAAGTCACCTAACTGGCGCGTAGTTTTCTCGCCGACAACTCACCTCTATGAGACATTCACAGGTTAAACTGTCATTCTATGACATAATATTGTAAATAAAGGTGCATTGTACACGGTTATGTAATTTAAATGATAATGCGTTAGTATTGTCATATCTAAAAAAATGGAGGACTAGAAGAATTAATGAATGAATGGAGGAGCTGATACACATGCTGAGTAGTTTTCAAAAAATCTTGTAACATCCGAAGCTCAGCACCGCATGGCGACCTGGGCAGGCGGTCACCTTAATTTGGGACACAACAAGCCGAGTTGGAATTACTGTTTCTTATATTGTTATGTTATTTACAAACACATTTTACAATGCATCACTATCGAGCTATAGTAAAACACATTTCCTTGCTATAAACTCATAAAACATAACATCTTACCCATATTGATGCCGCTATTAGTCATGTATTATTATTTTTTTATTATGAGTGTATATTCTCGCCTTTTCAGAGCCATCGAGTAATGCCTAAGTAAAAATTTGGCGACTAGTAATGAAGGCATTTGTATAATTTGAAAGCACTATATTCATATTTTTAGTACCGTAGATGAGAATATTGTTTTGATTTGTAAATTAATAATGCTACACACAGGATAAAAGTTGTTCATGTTTCCAATATACAAGCACTTAGAAGAGTGTTATTGTTGACGTATAACAATTTTTTTATTAGCAAACTAAAGAAAAGAAAGGTATGAGTAGAAACTAACACAAAATTAAGGTTAAAATTACAACTGAATACGAGGGTCAAAAGAGATATTATAACCAAATTTTGTACTGAAGAGTTAACGACTTTCAATTACAGTTCGTTTCAGAAAGGGAAGATCTAGATATTTCTGATAGAGTATAACAAATGTCGTTTTGGCAATGTATATTTGTGTTTAGGCTTTTTTGTCACTGCAAGTTAGTATTTTAGGTCTTTTGTATATTGTTTTGTTCAAATTGTCAAGATATAGATAGGTCGATGTTTCAGCCTGTGACTGCTGTGTTTTATACAGAAGATCCAGAAACGGCCGCATGATAAACGCACCAGGTGAATCGTGGGCTGATTTGAAGACGAAAATATCATTAGGAAATTGTTGTTCGACAATTTTTGCGCAAAATATGGCAACACAGCACGGACAAAGTCACTCCTTGCGCTCTACATTCAGGTAATATTTTACCTATGTTACGGCTAGTAAACGTAAAATCATGTTTGGACTGCTCTGGATCAGAACCCACGCCCATTAAATAGTGGCTAGAGACCCAGAAATACCGCGGGTTCAACTACCAGCTGACTGGACTCCACAGTCCTGTGTACACTATGTTTTCAGCTACTCGTACATTGACTGTTGCCCCAGTGAGTGTACAGTTGTACATGTGACAAGGTAGCGCGGGAGCCTGTGTTTTCATGCAGTCTGCTGTTTACTTATTTGAATTTACTCGTTGGTAAAAATGAATAATGTATTTTGATGAGTTATACCTAAATGTGCATTAATATTTACAGTAGACCAACATGCGAATAAGTGTTCTTGTTGTGCGGTTGTTGTGGATAGTAAACATTTAGTAACTAATGAGATATGCTACTTTAAAAAATGAATACTTTAATACAAATAGCAATTTTACTACTAAGAAAACAATATACAAAGGCAACACACATAACTGACCAACAATAATAAAAAGTACTTAACTCAGTTTCTTTCAATTAGTGAAAATCTCAGATCCAATCAGTGAGTTTATTTCGCTGATTGACTCTGTAGTGTGCCACTAACTTCCGATGGAACAATTTGAACAATTTGGATCTGTGGAAAATTACTGGAACCAGCTAAGTGTGTAGAAAAGTGCAGTTCCTTTTAAATTTTTATTGGGAAGACTGTTGATTTATTTCACACGAAGAGTTTCCCATAAGTAGAGGTAAGTGAATTGCAAGGACAGATTCTAACATCAGCTCAAACACCAAGAACGTTGGCTTTACTGTCAATTCCGTATTTTCAGGGCGGCTGTATTCGCATTCCTTTGACTGCTGCGAGCCGGTAGTAAATATGAACGTACATAACCCGTAAAGCTATCGCGTGATACCAGCATGCACAGTTACAAGACAATTGATAATAATTTGTGGCCGGTGCGTGCATCGGATTGAGAAACCCAGGCTGCTGCTAGTTCAATTCGCCGAGTTAACGCACTTACAACCAGAAGAAGAGACAGTGGAATGTATCTAATGTCACTGTATTTTTAAAAACATTTTATCGGCCTGCGACTTGTATACTTGAAGGATGTAGTGATGTAAGGCCATAATCTGTTTCTTCCGTTTTTCCGATAATTATTTTTTAAACTTAAACCATATCAGGTATCGCATATCTGTGTGGCAGTTTTGTTTCAACTGTTTTTTTTTTGTCATGATAGCTAATTGTATAAAGCCAACAATTTATACGGTTTCGATTAAAACGTCAATTTGCAAGAATTTCAATAGTTACATAACTAGCTTAAACCGTAGTGTATATTAACTTGAAAAAGAAGCTTACACAGAGAAAACTATTTTTAACAAAAGCTGCTCTCGTATAGTACTACAACATGATTATCCCCTAAACAGTACAGACAGAAGAGCACGTCCTTAAAAACCTTGCAGCTCATTCAAATAATGAAAATTCCACAGATTCTAATTTTGAGTGCAGTCACCTACGAAAACTGTAAAGGACTTATGAAGAAAACACTCGAGAAAACACGGTAAATAACTGAGGACTGCTCTTTTAATAGGCTTTGTGTGTGTGTGTGTGTGTGTGTGAGCCACAAAGTCTATAGAGCTCTAAGGGTACCGCTGACCTGTGTGTGTAATGCATTGTCACAAGCCATTCAGCTGGCTGCAGTTTATTAACTTAGAACGAATGACGATATTTAATGAGGGACCACGGCAGTCGAGGGGTCAGACCTCTAGCCTCCCACATAGGCGATGTAGGTTCGATACACGAAGGGTACGTACCCGGATTTTCCGCATGTAGGAAACGTGACGGGTTTTCTCGGGGAACTCCGGTTTCCTCCCCCTTCTCTCATGCTGTCGCTTCTCAATCTTTTTCTCACCTCATCTCACCCATCCGTCGGGCCGGGGGGCGACATGCATGTCTCGCTATAGGCGGTTCGGATTAAAGTGGGCACTCAAAAGCCCCTGCTATAGTTCTATTTTAAGCCAATTCGTATCTTTCCGCGTGTAACCGCTAACGACGGGAAAATGGCTAACCTCTCTGGACACGTCACTTGATGTTTGCGTGTGAAACATAAATTTTTGCAGACTGTAGGAACCTATATAGTTTAATTAAATAATTGTATTACTTAAATAATAAACAATAATGTCGGTTTCGGTGGCTTTCGTTTTTGTATGGTTGTATTTAAATTGGAAAGTGTAACTGCTAGTAATATTTTTCAAAGATTAAATTTTTACAGAAGCCAGTGGACATAGAGCTGAGGTTCAAGCATGCAGGTCATTGACGCTGCGAGTTTTCTTGTCCTTAATATTGCTCACTTTGATCATCGTTTCTTAAGTTAAGTTACCTGAGTGTCTAGAAGCCAAGCTCAGGGACAGTAGTAACCTCCTGCCTTATGGATTTTAAGTGCGATAAAATCATAATTTTATATGTTTACGAAATAGTGTTAGTTTTGTAGACGATACTTGTGAGTACAGTTTCCTCCCACGAAACAATTTTAACTCGCATAGTTTTCTCATAACGGTGCGTCAAAGTCAAAATTGGCATGTTCTGCTGCCATGGAAATAGTGAAAACCAATTGACTTACGTAACTGAAATAATTCACAGCCAAATAATATTCCACGGGCTATGTAATAAAATATTTTTAAACAATCCTGTGAACTATTTCGTATTTTAAAAAATTTTTGAATTTTCAACTTTTTCCCGTGTATTTGAGATTTTTTTAAAAATTCAAAATATTACACTAACGATCTTTTAAATACTTTATTGCATAGTTCATGGGATGTAATATCACAGTGAATTGTCTTATTCAAGTAGGTCAGTTGGTTTTCACTATTTGCGTGGCAACAGAACAAGCAAAATTTTACTTTGGCGCACCGTTTTGAGAAATCTGTTAAAGCTAAAATTGATTCGTGAGTGGAAAATGTACTCGCAAGTATCATCTACAAAACTAACACAATTTCATAGAGATATAAAATTATAATTTTATCGCACTTGAACACCCTTAACGTACATGAATAACATATGTCATAAGCATTACTTTAAGCAATAAAACATGTTGGCACTGATATCACGTTTCTTCATTGTATATTACGTCGGATAATTCATGTGAACTTGTTCTTAGAAAAGTGGTAAGTAAGTACCGGTTGGTAACGACGAATGGGAAGCGGAACTACCACAGTTAATTGTGAGAATTTTTCTCTTTGTTGTACATCATCTTGTATTACGAGGAGTTAAAATGTTTTTTTTTTCCTTTTGAAATTATAGTTTTTTTTTTCATCTTTACCTTCCCTTTTCAAGGCCACGATCTTTCATTTATTTCAAAGAACTGCAAATAACTCGAATATTTTTTTATCCAAATGCATTTAAAAATTTGCTACTGTGTACAGTCATACGATACAAATTTTGCCAGAGCGTTTTTTTAAATAACATACCGTTTGCTAGCAAATAGAATAATTTCGCTTAATTTTGGTTTATTTTGACAGCAAAATGTATGATATTTCAAGGGGAAAATTCAAAAAATCCTTGTGGTGTATTGAAACATAAAAATTAATATACAAACGATGATATAGACGTGTTAAAACTGTAAAAAAGCGTTTCTGATATATGTAATAATTTTCGTTAAATACGTTATATATATATATATATATATATATATTCGAAACCACTGCAAAACTAAAGAGCTAGGCTTTATTATACAGTAATGCTATTGGTTGGTTCTTTTTCGGTGTCATGGCGTAGTGAAGAAACAAAGTAAATAATACAGGTTGAGTGGACGCTGGTTTTTTACTTAATGATTCAGCACATTGAAATTATTACATAATATGCCAAATGAATGGGACACTTGCATTCCAGAAAAAAGTTTCACTAAATAGTGGAAAGATATGCCGGCGAAGAAAGGCTTTTAAGGGGATTAAGTGGATAGTCAAAATTAAAGTAAAAAATATCAAAGTATTTATTTTAAAGGTAACTGCCTGATACAATCACATTCCACGCGGAGTTTCTACAAGGATACAATCATAGTGCTAGGAATTTTAACTTTTTTGAAATATTTATTATTTACCATGTAAACTGTAAATTTAACATTTATATTCCACTAACTAATAGTGAGCATATACGTGTGTATATATATATATATATATACATTCTAATATATTATTTAGTGATGATGATGATTATGTTACGTAATGTGTGCAGGTGACTAAGGTGAGATGAGAAAGGATAAATTTGTAAGATAATTTCTATTTGCATGAGATACCTTTTCTTACCACAATGTAGATTCTCGTAGGTTCGTCATTAAAACACAGGCACCACTTCTCAATTGATACAGCAGTTTATTGAAGAAAAATGAAAAAAAAAAAATTAAAAAATTAAATTCTAATATCTCTCACCCTAGGTTAAACACATAGTTTAGACACAATTTACTATAAAGTAAAAAATATCTTGAGTTTGGTTAGAGTTGATAATAGGTTCTATTAAAATTCCTCGGCTAGGGATAAAATTAAAATTTAAGTTCAAGTATGTATGTTTGCTCAGTCGGTTTAAACGATATTATGACACAGGACCTCTGGGTTTGAGCTCGTTGGCAAAAATTAGGCACACCAAACTCGTTTAAAATTAGAAGACGAAAAATTTTATGAATTAAATTTTGATTTGAATATCCAAGTCAATATTAGAATGGTCGGCCTTGTACACAAGATGGGTAAGCGTGGGGACGCTACAGGCATACATATTCAACATGGCTATCCTTACGATGTAGTCTGAAGGTCTCGTCGTCTTCATGACACTTCAAAAATTAGCCTAATTATATTTCTGATGACGGGCCTCTTCTCAAAATGGCCTAAAACTGACGGACATACAGTCCTCTATCTATTGAGTTCCCAAGCCTAACCTTAGGTTGACGGCAGAACTGAAAATGTTCCATTTTCTCCTGGGCCGATTCTGCCGCATGCTTAACCTAGAAAAATTCAGGGAACTCTTCCTGCTCTGTACAAAAAAGCATAAAATCTATGTTCTTCTCCAAATAGGAAGCCGTTACCTTGGCAACCAATCAACAAAAGAGGTATAAAACCTTCAATCTGCTCAGAAAAAAAACCTCTCTGGAGCAGATAATTACTCTATACCTAGTGGGTTAAACTATACTTATACTATGTACAATCATATGGTAGTAAAACATTTTAAACAACAAGTATTTCAAATTTACATTAAAATTATTTAGCAGATGTTAGAATAAATTCAGAAAATATTTAAATATACAATTATGCAAAACTTTGATAATATTAACATATTCATAAAATATTTGCAGTATTTTCGAAGAAAAAAGTTATAAGAATGTTTTCAAAAATTCCATAACAATGTTAAATACCGTTTCGATAATTTAACGTCTATTACAAATAACTAGGGGTGAGAGATTTTCTTAATCTAACACAAAACAATATTAACATTAAATTAAGTTGAACAAAAATTACTATAGTAAGGTGGGAACTGACAAAACACTAAAACTTCTGATGCTTTCTATAATATCAAATTCTTTCTCAGTTCGTTATATCATCAAACATAAATAAACTTTAAAACTTGTGACTATCTCGTTACAGACAGCCCCACCTGCAAATTGCCTAAGTTGATATGCTTTGCTAATTAGGTAATTGCAGACAATTACATAATGTAAAAAGTACAAAATTCACTTAAAATAATTAACAATTAAGACATTTAGAAATATTCCTAGTTTAAAGTTCAAAAGAAATAATCTGTCTTGCAGAAACATACAACAATGACGAAAATAGAAATAATACATCTTTGCAGTTCAATCGTTGACAGTCTGAAACAAACAATAACAATACAATTTCAAAGTACACGAAAAACCTTGCCAACACTTCGTGTTGTATTCAAAACTCCTGCTCTCGTAGTGATAGTGTAGTTGGTGCTGTCAACAATGCAGACAGGTGCGCACGCACAGTAGTTGCGTTCTTCGAAGTTGGCAGCACTGCAGGCGGCCATAATCGCTGCGTATCTCTCTTCCCATAGTTCAGTTGCCGGCTAACGGTAATACCTATTATCGTCGCGGTAAATAGCGTTGTGTTTTGCAGGTAAGATTCACCATTCAAAACATCACATAACACTTTACACACTCGTTCATCACTTTATTAAGTGTTCTTAAGAGTTTGGTAGCATAATATCTATGTGCCTTAAAAACTTTATTAGATATCAACATTAAAATATCCCTGTTATGTAAAAGTTCGTTGGGAACATGGCGGGATCTATTTACAACTTGTATTTTAAAATTAGTCATCAAAGCACTTAATTTTGATTGTCTTTACTGAGCATAACCAACTAGCCTTTACTGTAGATCTCTCTTCTGTGCTTGTCTTCTCTTCATCAGATGTACGCTCGTCCGTGATGATAGCAAATCTGTGCCACCACATGCATCTAACTTTGAATGAGAGGATTTTTAAGTCTTAATCCGAACTGAGCATTTCCTAATCAACAGTTAGATAAGCATACTTCTGAACAACCTAACGTACATTAAATGTTAAGGCTTTTTACAGAGACAATACTGCCTCAAATTCCTAACAACAATGAGTGGACATGCAATGCTCAGCATCCTAACTGAGAACATAACAACAATAGTTGACTAAAATAACATGTAAATATACGTGATCTCTGACACAAATAACGACTTTAATGTATTTTCAAATTCAAAATATGTCATTAATAATCATCTCAATATCAATTCTGCTCAACAATACTCATATATACTTTGTCATTCATATGTTAACAAATATTTATTCTCATACACAAGCTAACTACTCATCATATGCAGAACATAAATACAAGGTATTCTCAACAATATATTCGCCGGATTTGCAACTTGAAAAAAATAATTGGATTGCCTAAAACGCAGTCAGTACAAATAGTTCGTAAGAGTGTTTGTGTAATCATTTCATCACATATCATCAGTTTGTAGTGTTTTCTCCCTTAAGTAAACATGTTTAGCTACTCTCGTTCTTCAAGTTGGTCGTATCGTGTGCGTAATAAACATAGTTCAGGACCTTAAATATTTGAGACAATGCAATTTCAGAGTAGGTATCGACGAGTGAAAATTCGTATTCAAGATTTGACCAAATTTAGCGGTAATACATTTTACCTTCCCTCCTAAGTGATACGAGTGTTCTACATAATTTACGTTGAGTTTTCATTGTTTATAGCATCAGCACATCGTAGAGCCTCATAATAAAAATCATCTATGCTCAGGGGTGGCACTACACTTCACTCACCTGGCGAACTCTTCAACCATTCATAATACAATATAATAATACAGGCTATCCACAACATAATTACGTCAGGTATAAACATCATAGTACTGGAACTCCTCGTAAAACATACAAATAAATAAACTCATCAAACTTCATTAGGCGAACACATAACTTCGCTGTTACATCAGCTAAAAAAAAAAAAAAAAAAAAGGATCACTAAACATGCCAAGTCAAAAAAACAAACTATTGAAAATAAATCTTCAGGCTACAGATAACTTACACACTCTTGGCTGGATATAGGGTCTCAACTGCGTGATATTGTAACGTCCTGCGGGCCTTCCATCAGGATACGTCAGTTCGTAGCAATTATTCCTGACTATCGCTGACACAATCAGCGGACCAGTGAAGAGCAAAAACAATTTCTTCGTTACGTGATCAAAGAGCGAGCTTACGTAGTTAGTACGTCGTAACACTTGATCTCCTACGTTAAACTTACACGTCTTGCTGATTTTCTGATATCTTTTTCTACTTTCGGCAGCTGCGTATAATCTTGCATTAATTAATTTACTAATTTCTTCCGACACCTTGTCTGGGTTGTCCTGTGGCAGTTCAGCTGTTAGCTTGAGTATGACTTGGTTCGTGTTAATGACCTCAGTATAGCGAACTATGATTATTTATAAACATAGGCGTTGTTGGATTTAGATGTTGGTTCCTTGGCGAAAAACTTTGAATGCTGGTTAATGGTGAAATCGGCTGTGACAATTGGCTTCCCGTCATAACATTAGACGCGCTGACATCTGAGGCGGTGTCGTTACGATGTACACTCGTCTGTTGTTGCTGATTGTTTATATGACCGTTACTGTTCCCTGCTCTCCATTCGTTCTGTTTACCTCTCTGCGGAGATGACTGTTGTGGGTGGGAGTTAGTACGTGTGCTGTTGTTCGACACAAAGTAGACTGAACCATTACTGTCTACCTATGCATTAGGAGATACTTGTTCTTGGTTTGTGGGTTGTGTGTTTCTCCACGAACGGTTCTCGTTGTTTTGTTGGTTTCTCCTTTGATAATCTGGCTGGTACCTATTCCTATTTCTCCCCCACAAACGGTATCCTTGTTTATGACCCCAGTGTGGCGTACTCTGCCGATCTGAATTATCACAATTCCGGTGCAATGTGTTTACTTGGCGCTGATTGCGGTCCCGGTTGTTTTGCCAATTATTATTTTGATAGTGTGCGTGACCTTGATTGTGATTCGGTTGATTGTATCTGCACTCGTTTCGTGGTTGATATAGGGGTGTGATGTGTGTGTAGTGTGGTTAGCACGTTCCCCTTCAGATCTGTTCTCTCGACTACGCTGTCTCTCAGATTGATCAATTTGCAGGAGCTGATGACGGAATTCTGTTAAGTTTGAAAAGGGACGATCTGCCCAACGATCTTCGTATTTGGTCGGTAATTGCGCCACGATAATTTCCGCAAACTCCTCATCTTCCATCGGGGCGATGAGATGTCTAGTGTGTTCATATATCTCACTAAAATGTTGTTCGAACGACTTACTTTTGCGAGGATCGTATTTTTCCTGGCGTAGGCGGGCGCGAACATTTCCTTGTATTTTCGCGTTCCAGTATTGTCTCAAAAATTCATCATGGAACTGGTTAATAGTGTGGATGTAAGTGCTATTTAACTCCCACCAATAATGGGCAGTGTGCTTCAAGCTGCTAGAGATACACCTGAATTTATCTTCAGTGGTAAGAAAAAAATACTGAAAGTAACTTATTCGTCGTCTTTTTAGGTAGGGAACTGGATTTTCGCGTGCAAATTCAGAGTATGTAGGTAACTGTTCAACCCATTGTTTGAAGGGTGGTTGAACCACTGGATCGGGTTAGTTATGTTGACGGCGTCTTTAGTAGTTGATTGGCCCATCTCGTTGCCATGGGAAACGGCTTGGCGTGGTGTTACCGCTTCGAGTGTAGTCAGCTGCGCTCGGGTGTCCTCGTGGATATGACGTGATCTACAAGACACGCTAGGCAACATGGCGTCTTCTCCCGCTACTTCTGCACATTGTAAGCGGCTAGGTGGTTCCCCTAGACGCGTTTCTCCGGTCGTACGTTGAGATGTGGAAATTAATTCTAATTTGGCTTGACACAATTCAATTTCTGAGTTTGTTTGGTTGAGAGCTAGTTTTAATTGCTCGACTTCGGTTACAACTGTCTTGTTTGATTGTTGCATCGTTGTAAGTTGTGACGCCATCTGGCTTATGTCCGCGGACGTAGCACTAACGTGAAACTGTGTATCTTCATTTACAATTTTCAGATTTTCTAATTGTGTGGATAAATCGGCTACGGGTGCTTCCGTAGTTGTGTGTGCTGCTTTCAAAGTAACTATATCCTGTTCTAGACGTACCGTGGTGTCGCGTACTTGTGCAGTACCCAGGCGTACGGAAATTAATTCATTGCAGAACTCTGCATAACGAGCTTCTTGCAAGTCTAATTTATTTGTAATTTCTTCTCCCATAGTGGATATTTTACTTCCCATGGTAGCCATTTCATTACGTACAGATGATATTTCATTACGCACAAAGATGGATACTTCCTTACGCATATTATCCATGCCTAACATAAGTTGTGTTAACAAATCCATTGTTTGACTTTCATGAATTGAACCTTGTGGTGTTCCTGTACTGGTGTTTTGTGGGATGTGTGTGTCGGTTTCACCGTCTAAGGTGGTAGCTTCAGTGGTTTCGCCGCGTAAGTCCTCGGACACCATTACCGACACGTCACACACCGCCATTACGTTTTCATGTGTAGCAGGGACGCTAACTAGAGCAAAAACTGCCCCACCAGCCTCTAAATCGTGGGATTCCGTATCAGTGTTTATTATTATTCATTTCATATTGTCTTATATTAAAGGATGAGCTACAGGTCTCACTATGCCTGAGCCAATATCCCTCGATGCTGGAATCACTATCACCCATGCTTACAAGTTACGTGTATGAGAATAAACAAAAAATTTCGTCGACCAGAAATTCCTAAAATAACTTTGCCAACTTGCCTCAAAATTCGTGCGACCACGTTTGGCGCCACTCTCTCTAATATATTATTTAGTGACGATGATGAATATGTGACGTACTGTGTGTAGGTGACTAAGGTGAGTCGAGAAAGGATTAATTTGTAAGATAATTTCTATTTGCATGAGATACCTTTTCTTACCACAATGTAGATTCTCGTAGGTTCGTCATTAAAACATAGGCACCACATCTCAATTGATAGAGCAGTTTATTGAAGAAAAATGAAAAAAAATTAAAAAATTAAATTCTAATATCTCTCACCCTAGGTTAAACACATAGTTTAGACACAATTTACTATAAAGTAAAAAATATCTTGAGTTTGGTTAGAGTTGATAATAGGTTCTATTAAAATTCCTCGGCTAGGGATAAAATTAAAATTTAAGTTCAAGTATGTATGTTTGCTCAGTCGGTTTACACGATAATATGACACAGGACCTCTGGGTTTGAGCTCGTTGGCAAAAATTAGGCACACCAAACTCATTTAAAATTAGAAGACGAAAAATTTTATGAAATAAATTTTGATTTGAATATCCAAGTCAATATTAGAATGGTCGGCCTTGTACACAAGATGGGTAAGCGTGGGGACGCTACAGGCATACATATTCAACATGGCTATCCTTACAATGTAGGCTGAAGGTCTCGTCGTCTTCATGACACTTCAAAAATTAGCCTAATTATATTTCTGATGACGGGCCTCTTCTCAGAATGGCCTAATACTGACGGACATACTGTCCTCTATCTATTGAGTTCCCGAGCCTAACGTTAGGTTGACGGCAGAAATGAAAATGTTCCATTTTCTCCTGGGCCGATTCTGCCGCATGCTTCACCTAGCAAAATTCAAGGAACTCTTCCTGCTCTGTACAAAAAAAACATACAATCTTGTTCTTCTCCAAGTTGGAAGCCGTTACCTTTGCAACCAATCAACAAAAGAGGTATAAAACCTTCAATCTGCTTAGAGAAACCTCTCTGGAGCAGATAATTACTCTATACCTAGTAAGTTAAACTATACTTATACTATGTACAATCATATGGTGGTAAAACATTTTAAACAAGTATTTCAAATTTACATTAAAATTATTTAGCAGATGTTAGAATAAATTCAGAAAATATTTAAATAAACAATTATGCAAAACTTTGATATTATTAACATATTCATGAAATATTTGCAATATTTTCAAAGAAGAAAAGATATAAGAGTGTTTTCAAAAAATTCCCTAATAATATTAAATAGCTTTTAGAAAATTTAACGTCTATTACAAATAATTAGGAGTGAGAGATTTTCTTAATCTAACACAAAACAATAATAACATTAAATTAATTAAGTTGAACAAAAATTACTATAGTAAGGTGGGAACTGTCAAAACACTAAAACTTCTGATGCTTCCCATAATAGCAAAGTCTTTCTCAGTTCGTTATATCATTAAACATAAATAAACTTTAAAACCTGTGACGATCTCGTTACAGACAGCCCCACCTGCAAATTGCCTAAGTTGATATACTTAGCTAATTAGGTAATTGCTGAAAAGTACATAATGCAAAAAGTACAAAATTCACTTCAAATAATTAACAGTTAAGGCATTTAGAAATCTTCCTCTAGATTAAAGTTCAAAAGAAATAATCTGTCTTGTAGAAACATACAACAATGACGAAAATAGAAATAATACAAAATTTGTACATCTTTGCAGTTCAATAGTTGACTGTCTGAAATAAACAATAATCATACACTTTCAAAGTACACAAAAAACCTTGCAAACACTTTGTGTTGCATTCAAAACTCCTGCTCTCGTCGTGATAGTGTAGTTGATTTGTCAACAATGCAGGCAGGTGCGCACGAACAGTGGTTGCGCGCTTCGAAGTTGGCAGTCCTGCAGGCGGCCATAATCGCTGTGTATCTCTCTTCCCATAGTTCAGTTGCCGGCTAACGGTAATACCTATTACCGTCGCGGTAAATAGCGGACCGTTTTGCAGGTAAGATTCACCAGTCAAAATATCACATAACACTTTACACACTCGTTCATCACTTTATTAAAGTGTTCCTAAGAGTTTGGTAGCATAATGTCTATGTACCTTAAATACTTTATTAGATATTGTAACATAGCGTTTGCTACGTTACATTTAAGGAAAATTTGTTTGTTCATTTAATTTGTCTAATTGTTGGTAACCATAACTCATGTATATTTCAATAAGTTTAACGTAATGCTAGGAAGCAGGAATTTGGGATAGTTTATCTTTGGTAATGTTGTAATGTTTATTTATTTTATTGTACTGGTATCCACGCATTTTATTT
>PNEQ01069598.1:78442-112674 GCA_003012365.1 Medauroidea extradentata | reverse complement strand
CAGAATCAGAGATGTTAGAACTGGTATACTATAGAAACACGTGCTTTAGAACAGTCGTATAATAGAAACACACATCTAAGAACTGTCATACTTTAGAAACACATAATATAGAACTGGCATTGCTTAGAACATTCTGTCATCTGTGTTTCTGTGGTATGTGTTTCTACCGTGTGTGTTTCTAACATCAGACAGCACCCCGAAGAACAACCCGGCAGTGGGGATTACTTTTATTTATTTGAATAATTATCGGTGTCAGTACAGTTATAACTAATCAATTAAAATAATATTTTGTAATCAATTACGGGTATGTCAACAAATGTGTAATAATTAATCTTGGACAAACAAATAAACAACGGTCAAGGGTAGCGAGACGTTTTGCTCACGAGGGACGGAGCTAGGTAGTCCAGAGTTTCCATTGGCTGGAAGGCGTGCCCAAGGATTATTGTACACTGGGGACTTTTTCCCGCCAAATGTGAAGATGTAAGAGTCGTCGTCGAGATTGGGGGAGAAGTAAAGGTGAGCGCGGAGGGAGCTGTTGGCGTCCTATCCGGCCACTTCGTCGAAACATTTCAATTAAAATACTTACGTTAAATATTTGCAAGCGTAAGCGTCGCATACTATTATATTATCAATTTCAGCAAGTACAACTCTCTCCACCTCTGTGAGCGGCGTGGTGGTACGCGAGACTGATTTCACAATATTTGCCTGAGTTATTATTTCTCATTCCTCGACTCAATAGCTTGTGCTGCATTAAGGGGACCGTCGCAAGGTTGCGAATAAAGGAAAAGTATTAAGTCTTACGAGGTTTAAACTGTATGAATATGAAAATGTTTGTTGAAATCAACACCTCTTTAAGTCGATATTACAAAAATGCAATCTGACGCAACATATTTTCGGCATTCCTTTCCATAATTTCTTGCGTCGGAATGTAGGCCTAAGGTAGCTTACAACATTTTGGTATCATAGATTCTTCATAATTGCATTAAAGGATCTCTCTACTTACGCTTGAAATGTGCTGCGGCGAGATACTACATAACGCGCATTAAAATTAAATATCTACGAAAAGAACACACACGTCAAACTATTACCCTATTGGTTTTAAAATTCAACACACTTTCAAGCAACTTTTTTATAACCCCTGAAATCGTTGAAAACTTCTTTTTTTTAACTGCTGTATCACGAAAAATACCAACCAGATTCGATACACACAAAGATAGAAACATGCGTTGACTAAAACATACTTCCCGCAAATAAAATGATGAACGGTCACGCAGCTTAAAGTCTCGTTGGAAAAATAATAATAATAATAAAGCACTGCACGTCACGTCAGTAGCTAATGTTTAGATATGAAACTGCATCATCATTAAGTAGAACAAAACTCCACCGTATATATTTAAAGTCAAATAATGATTGGACACACACAAGAGCGGTAACAATTTGTGCATAAATGTTTTCATAAATGGCCTTGGTGATGTTCAAGATTGGATAGTGAATATGAATAATATTCTGGCATTCAGACCAACCATTAATCATTCAAGCACGATAATAAAAAAAGTGGCCAAACTTTAAAAACTGTTCATCTTACACAACTACGGCATCTGAATGGTGACCGTATTGCTTTGACGTGTGATATATTAAAGTGTCCTTGAAAGCTTAACAATTGGCGCAACAATTCGTGCTAAATGATTTACAGTTAAAGAGAGTCGAGTATTTCAAACCGACCGTGAGAAAAAAACTGCTACGTGTTTACTATCGTTACGTGATCTCATTATATTCACAACAGATGTGTCAGTACAAATAAACAAATATTTGGAATGCCACGACCATAACCGAATACGACATCGAATCACTGTTACGGCTGTGTGAAAGTTTACCACTACGACAAATTGAATTAGTTATCTATGTCGGTATCTCGTACCACTCTAAAAAATTTACAATAGGAAAGAAAAAGCGCCAAACAAAACAGCTGCACAGTAAATACTGCATGTAACATTCCAATTACCTTTCATTCAGACAGATGATTCATGTCCCAGTTAGCATAACGACCTACTGACGGTTCAAAACATCAAACTAAATAACTTAATTACCTATGCGCTTAGCTCTGCGTAATTTGCGTTATATGGGTAAAATTAAGCAACCCCACCGGTGATTTGCCGAAATGACTTAGCACGAGGCGAACACCTATTACACATCTACACATACCTAAAGTCTGTAATACCTTTCCAGCTAATTCTGTGCCTTTTACTATGTTTCGCGGTACGATATTCATGTATTGCTACGTTTACCTCTACGATAATACAAAAATTAGTCAAATAAAACAAATTTTGTATAAACAAATGAAAAACAGACTCCATTCCATTAACCGGTAAAATGAACATGAGCCCCGTTATTCTGCGGCAATATAAGGCAGGCCAGTCGCCGCACCTGGTCTCGACGAGTACACCGGTCGACAGACCATAACGCCCACTTGAGTAAGTCTACTCCTGCCAGAGATCATGCTCCATCCAGACGTATTGGACCGGGCTAACATGAAGTTGGGACCGTTTAACATACTATGAATAGTTACGGTACTATTTTTTGTCCACGCTAATGCCTAAACTTCGCAATTTACACTACTTTCTAAACGCATTACTCCACTTACACTAATACTATTTTCTTTGATTTGTTTGGCTCACGAATATATTATTACGAAGTGGGTCGTGCGTCTCATTGATCGCAAGGTCATTAACGACTGTGGGACATAACTTTGCACAAGGACAAATACTTCGAGAGGAATCGGCCGTGGCCTATACTAAGGAAGAGAAGTGAAGTGACATGAATGAGTGAGAGAGATTTTGGTCAGCGCTTAAGAGGAGTCCTCGACTGGCGCATGGACGGCGTTGCAGCGTGTCACGCGCATACATTTTTACACGAAACCACCTAAGTTATTCATGTTATGTTTATCTACGAAAAGAACGCACACTTGAAACCATGCTTCTATTTTTTCAAAAATGCAGCACGCTTGTTAGAAACATGATATTCAGGCGTCTCAAAATGGCTAAAACCGGGTTTTTTAGACTGTTGTAACTCCGAAAATATTACATGAATCCGTAAAGTGCGAAACGAGAGGCATGCGTTGGTCTTTGCTTCATACTATACAAAAATAAAATATTGGGGCCACCGCTTAAAGTCCCATAGTAAAAAGACTACAACGGAAACCTTGCACGCCAGTTTGGCGCGCTGCGAATAGAGGCGATGTGCTTCTCGTCAAGCGTGGGACACTGGCTCTTATCGCTACGCTGTTACCACGCGTCAAAGGTGGAAATTTGACACCGCGAAGGACTCCTCTTAACATCGAGGTCTTTAGCGCTGGTGAAAGAAGACATGAGGTGAGTATGGAGCAGCACCGGAATGAAAGAACGGGGAAACGGGAGATCCCCGAGAAAATCCGCCGACCAACGGCATGGTCCGGCACGATTCCCACATGCAGAAATCCGGGGACCGACCCGGGCGGGAATCGAACCTGAATCGCCTTGGTGGAAGGCGAATGGTCTGACCACTCGGCCACCGCGACTCCAGGTGACATGAAGTGAGACGGTTTAGCGGCCCTTTAACAACTAGGTCTTGAGTTAGTTGGGCCTGGCACAGGAGATGTGATGTATCAATAGTGTTTTTCACGTATAATTATTAAACGTGTATTCAATATATATGTCTACGAAAAGAAGACACACTTAAAACTATGTCTCTAGCGTTTTAAAAATACCGCTAGTTTATTAAAAACGTAATTACCAAGCTTCTCAAAAGTGGTAAAAATGGCTTTGTTTAGATTGCCGTATCTAGAAATACCAACCGTAATCGTAAAACAAAATGATGACTTGCGTTGGACTTTACCTCATACTTTCCACAAATAAAGTAACAGGGTCACCGTTTAAAGTCCTATTGAAAAACACTTTCTACGAAAACACTGCGCGCTAGTTTAGTACTCTGCGCTTAGAGGCGAAGCGGTGTTGAGCGCACGCATTGGAGTCGACTTATCGCCATTCCCATTTTCTTGCTTCAAACGGGGAAAAAAAGGTCCAACTAACTCTTAAGAGCCAATATGGATGAAATAAAGTGAAGGGGACAGCACAACAGCCATGCCGAATCGGGATTCGAAACCAGCGCCTAACCAACTACGCTACGGAAGTCTGTCATAGGAACCATCCCAACATTCACCAGGAGAGATTTCTCAAAACCGTGGAAACCCGAAATCATGGACGAAGCCCGGATTTTAACCTGTGTCCTCCTGAATAAAGTCAGTGTTACCGATGCACCACATTATCTCGATCTATCGAATATAAAACACGCATTTTTTTCACCTGAAAATAGTTTTAAGAACGTTGTTTCCCTTCCTACAGAAACATCCAGTGCGCCTGGCCTAGCCCTACACGCTGACAAAAAGTTTCAGACAAGACCACACGAACTTCACGACTCGTTAGTAAAATGTTTATATTCATTTAACTACTGTTACATAACATATATACACCGTCACATGTTCGGATGAACGTTTCAACCGAAGATGACGCCTACGCTCATTCAGTCACCGTATTTTGTCAGTTTCGGCCAATAAGAAATAAATGATTTGTAACTAATGTTTAACTGTCGTGGGTAATGATGGTGAAATAAAATCCCGATGAAAGACCGCTCCCGGCCAAGCTGTGACGGCAAGCGACTGACTTTTGCCCGTAGCTGTACGGCACCTTTCTTGCGGCAGCGAAGGAGACCACGTTTCCCAAGGAGTCTCCCCCTCGTGGGAAACTCGCCCGGGACAATCCCCACCGAATTTCATCGCCTCCCTCCCTCACCTACCTGCTGCTACTGCTGCTGCTGCGGGAGACGATGACAGACGAAAACTCTTCAGTTCCTCATTTCTCCGCCCGACAAACCATGAATGAATAAAAAAAAAAAGATTCTGTCAAGGCATGGACTGAAATAGTACTTGTAGCTGGAACCAAATCATTTTCCCTCCTCGCACCTCAACTACCATTTTGACGACGGCTTCCTATGTTTCGCCAGACATACACGAACAAACATTATACATTTCGTCGTCTTCACCTTTCAGTAGCAGCTTAATACCATCTTATACGTTCGTTCATTTTTGTTAAGTTGCAGGAGTGCAGCTAGTTTGTAAACATGGCATACCCGTTTTCTAGATACCTGCCGCTAAAACTAAGCTATCGAAGGAACGACTATCTGAAAAAATGTCTGTTCAAAAAACTATTGCAGATTTGAGAAGGTATAGAAGGAAATTATTTCTCGAACAGATAAAAAGTGACTTTACGTGACCAAATGTAAAAAAAGTGACTAAGTGACCACCTAAAAAAAACCGTGACTTACGTGACCTGCTATCAGCCCTGGAACAACCATCGCCTAGGCTGTCCCGCAGATTTTATATTTTTCAGTACTGATTGCTTATGATGGTCGTCTGGGTGAACATATTTTGCTCAGAAACACGTAAGCTGTAAGGACAACACAATGCTCGCATCACGCCTTCCACTAGCCTGTAGGCGCAAGTTACTTAACTGACGAAGTCTTCTTGCAAACAACTCACTTCTACGAGACATTCAGTTGCGACCCTTTTGTTTTATGACGTAATATTACAGTTAAAGGTATACTCTGTACGCCTGTGCCTTTTAAAAGATTCTGCGAGAAACTTTTCATACCTAAAAACAACAAAAACAACGCCCAATTTCAATAGCGTAAAAATTAACTTTACAGATAAATCAATCTGCTGAAATGGGCACACGCACGTGTATTCTTTGAATGCAATAGCTAAGTAGGCATTTTTCGATTAACTTGTAACGGCCTCAGTTCTGGGCAGACGGCCACCGTAATGGCGTTCACGTGGCAAAAATGTGTTATTATATTTGATACATAATGTTATATTTGAACGACATTGTGTTCGTTTTACAGACATTACTTGTGATTACCTACATTTCTCACTTTTATTTTTTTTTTTTTACTTTCAAAGTCTTCCTATAGCGGCGTGTCAAAGTAAAAATTTGAAACCAACTATTTCAAATAAAATAATTTACACTAAAATTAGGCATTATGGGCCATGTGTTAAAAGACACGCAATGAAATATCCCACCCACCTTTTTCTTTAATCTGAAAATGGCAATTTTCTTCATTTATAGCAATTTTTAAACAACTTAAAAATCTTTCAGCATGTTTACTATAATATATAATTTCAGTGACAATTCGTTCGAATGAGTTGGTTTTTATTATTTGTATGTTTCCTTAACTTGGAACTTTTAACTTTGATATGCCGCAATAGGAAAACTATGAGAGGAAAAAAAATTTAATAAGTAGAAAAATACGTAGACATAAATAAAGTCTATAAAAGTAACACTACGTCGTACAAATATAAAATTATACATTTCTGCCGCGTGAAAACCTTGAGAGGAATTGTGGACCGGAAGATTGACACCAAATAAACACCTTGCGCCTGAGGCAATGTGGCAAATGGTGAGCGAGATAGAAATACATTACGCGGGAAAAAAGTTTGCTCAGAAAAGTTGGTCAACACTTGTCTATGAATGCTTTAATTTCATTTTTGAATATTGGCAGAAAGAAACATGCAATTTTCAATCACTGTATTTAGCAATAATTTATGTACCACGTCCTTTCAAAATTTAAAATTGGGTTTCATGGCATGTCGGCCACTGGTTGTCAAGTATGAATATCCGGTAAACACATCATACGAGGTCATAATACACGGCATGAGTCAGCGGCCGCCCACACGACTCAAGATACGGCCTAGCAGCGAGAGACGCGGTCAATTAGCCAGCCAATAGCACGGCGCGACTCAACAACTTTCGCGTCGTCACAGCAGCCCGGAAACTGACGGTAGAGTTGTCGCTAAGCAGAGTGTAACACGACATCATCTCTGGTTGTAGCTTGTCCAACGACTCTCGTATTGCCAGTATAGCCACTGACGTTACAGTAACATACGGTTTGTATTTTCAGAAAACGTTTCTTTGAAATCACATTACTATCTTGTTATTACACTGCAAAATCAAGTAGGGCAAATTTATGAGTATATTAGTCAAACATGTGAAACGCTAACGGTATGGTTGAACGTACAAACCAGAGACTATTACTAGCACAGACATATGACTAAGTTCTCAGAACGACATTCAAATGCAGGAGTAAGAATGGTGAGCTACTTATGAATTTTTATTTTTATGAATAATCACGTTGATACAACATATGTCTGAAATATAACTTGTTGAATCTATTCGTTCATTGATATTCGCACCAAGAAAACTTTTAAGTAGAGTGACGAATGAGATCTCGAAATTTGTTTTCCAGAAGGAAAAGTTTCGTAAATGAATGTTGTGTTTAGACATCGCTACATAATATCAGATTTTTACGATGTGTTTGCTGCCAACCTTTGAAATGTACATTCTGCACCAACAAGCCAGGTGAAGACCTTAGGTGGCCGCCTGGATAGAAGTAGCTATCCTTAATCACGAGGCATAGTAAGTGGCGCTTCCTAACGCAGAGCTCCGGCGGGAACAAGGATAGAGCCCAGTGACAGGAAAGAACAATGCGAATATACTCTGTCCACTCTAAGGTTGCAGCATAAATAAAAATTCCTAACTAAATAAATGAAAGAAACTTAATTATATCTTGATTCCTCACAAGGTGAGTGTGCCATTAACACGTTTACCTTGTATTTTTCAATGTTTCAAATGACATTTGTGCTGTGCAAAAATTTTATTGTCATTTACTTGAATGAATTAGCTGCAACCTTAGAATGGATAGAGCATAGTTGCTCCGCCGCGTAGCAGCGCCGAATATTAATTTATATTGTAGTTTCATAAACTAACAAAACCGACCTTTCAATCAGAGCATAGAATTTTTTCATATTGTAACTAATCTAAACTAATGTAAAAGTAGGCCTGCGCAAAACGGATGCGCAGCGGAGTACGGGGCCTAGTTTTCTTCCTGAGGCTACGAGTTTCTAACAAGGTCAGGGCTTACGTGTCATGTTATCTGTGGCTAATCACCTGTTGAATATACGTACACATATGCCACCATTGACTTTACTATTCGTCTCGACGGGGCCCACATTGCTAAAGGAGCTTTTAAGCTGATTTCCATTCCCTGAAAACCATGTATTTTTACTCTCAAAACCAACGGAAAAAACTGTTCACAATATCTACCCTGTGGTGACATTTTCCTAACCTCAATGCAGAAAATAGTTTGTCAGAAAACAGCAGATATCTTGAATGGTCACCGCGAGCCTTAGTGGATATAATATAACATGTAAATCCCTATGCTTTCTCACGCCAGGTTCAATATTATTCCTAAGCAGACATCACTCGCACATTGAGCAGTTTTCGAATAACTATCTGACAAATCTCTGCACGCCGTTAGACGGTCTCCTTAATTTTAGCTTAGTTTATTTAATCCATTGGAATTTTTTTGTATAGCGTTGTACGAATATATTGGACAAGTCATGTTTGCTAAATAATGTAAACTGACTAATGTATTATAGTCTATATAAAATGTACACTAGAAGACAGTAAAAACATTCTACAGTAACAATTTCGTATCAGTTGGGCTACGTGGTATACTTGTAAGCTCATGTCCGCATTAATCAGACTCGACACATAAAACAAGGAATATTTATACACAGATTTTCATCCACAGAATATATATTATCACGTATTAACAATTGTTTTGATCACGGCGAAAAAGTACCGAGAGGACTAACAGAAGGGCAGCGGCTCCCAGCAGCGCTTAATGAACCTCGTGTGCATGGCAGTATCGCCTAAAGATCGAGCCACAGGTATAGTCTATCCCAAGGAACACTGCACTTTTTGACAGCTAGTAAATTAATTTCATAAACGAAATTCAAAAATTTACTGTCGTGAAACTATGTCTTAATTTGCGGAATAAGAGAACGCAGAAAATCAATTTGGTAACAGAAAACCCCGGGAACAAAACGGCAATTCACATCGAACAACAAAAAAGTCGAAGCAATAGAGCTGTCAAAAAAATGCACTCTTACGTGGGACAGACTATAGCGGGCCTCGCCACGACGGTGTTTGTTTTGGTGCGGCGACAAGGCGAACCCGCCGGGCAACTTGAACACAGAAGTGCTGCAGTCGTTAGGAGCGATACCTGCACTCGTGCCTTCCAGCCATATCATATCGCCCATAAGCCACTACTACAAACGCTTTACCTTGAGCAAGGTCTGTCACAGAAGTTGTTGTACGGTAGCAAGCATGGCAGATTTTATAAATAATAGATTTGGTTGGAGCTCTTTAAAATTACGTAACTTTATTGTAGTTTCAGAGAATACAGTGTTCAACGCGGTAATGAGGCCTATCCCGAATTAAACAATGCGGTAGGTAGGATCAAATATTTAACTCTGGTCCACTCAGTTGCGATAGAGTGATGTCATAAGTGATACTCGTTTATCCGGAACATCCGTGGCGACGTCATACCAATTAAAGTACTAATAACCTAGCAATCAATATTGAAAGGAAGTCGAAGCAGTGCTTGCTACTGCACGACCATGATCCTCCAAGTTGACAACTTGAATGATGGACTGTTTGCATGGATGTACGTATTAACTGAACTTGGCTGTAATTGTATCCTATATTAAGTTAGTTTAAGATTGTAATTGATAATAGTTGTCCCCTTTTCAACGTAGCTGTTTCTGGTTGTAAACATGTATTCCTGATAGTACAGGCCTAATACATATCATCTACCAGTGCCATATGAATTATCAGTGTAAGAGAAGGCAATTATGTCGTAACTGCGACTAACAAAGACATTATTATTGATATTATTATAAACGTACAAATTCACGAGACAAGGTCAAGCAGAGGTTGGCGCTATTATGAACGAAATCATTTAGTTTCTAGCTGAATTGATTCTTTCAATATAAGCACATTATCTATGGTAAAATTTGTTGCGTGACAGTTTCCAGAAGGGAAAAAAACAATCTCAACCATAGGTTGACCAAGGACGTCGTGTTCCCAGCAGCCGGAGGGCGGGCTCCACGGAAGACAGCAATTCGCACGAGGATAAGAGAACCTGCCGAGTTGGGGGCCTCTACCGTTATGGTGGACGTCGACCGCGCTACCAGGACTCACGGGCCGCGAGGAGGATGGTTCCCGGGGAGTGAGGGGGGGGGAGAAGTACCGTACACTGCCTGGAGCAGTGGATACAGCTCTCCACCTGACTCCTCCTCACCCACACACCTGTGCCGGCCGCATTCCACCCTGCATAGACGACCTCCAGGTGGCCCTGCCTCATTCCTTTAATTCCGTGCTCACCTCGATATGCCTTCTAGGCACACACGTCCAACTGCGTGTTTGTACAAGCGAGGCGCTAGCCGTCTATGCACGGGCCCAGAAACGTATTTGTACATGGAGCTCGTGTTTTATTATTTGGTAGCTGCTGTTAAATCGGAAGAATGACAGGCACTGTGCGCTAACGTCTCGTGGGCACCAAGGTCTTAAGAAACGGACCCGTTGGATAGAACCAGTGATTTTTGGCGAAAATAATTATGCAACATTTTGTTTCAGTGCCTCAGGTGCACATCTGCAGCTCTGCTTCGTGGTCAGTGATTGGCTGTTTTTAACTCTCAAAGTCTTGATCTACTCGCAAATCACAGCCGTGTGATGTCGCAGTAACCTCATTCTCATTGGCACAGTTAAATGAGCGACACTTCTGCACAAATACACTCTGCCAATAACCACGCAGCAGAGTCGCATAAGTGATCGTGATGCATTAACACTGAATGTTGCATAATTCTTTTCACCAAAAATCACCGACTCTAACAATGGCTCAGAACAGAATACCGAGAGGAAAGTCATCGCATGACCTGTACTAGAAACGTTTTGCGGCAAGTACCCGATTGTTGTCTTATGTTTTGCGAAACTTCTGATCCATGTCAGATCGATTTTACGGTTTTTCTTATACATCAGGGAATACACACATTTTTTTTTACTTTTTTCACCCTGACAAGGCATAGTTTATTGTTTCATTCACTTTTTGGAATCCATATGGCATTGTTTCTGTTAACGTTATGGCCTCTGTAGTCGCTCCCGTAAATAAAGCAGTTTTTCCTTTTCAACAGTTTCCCGTAGCAAAATAATGAATATATTATGGTTCTAGCAATTACAGAAAATCGATGAAGTTTGTATCTATGCCTTGTCGTGCCAAAAATTTTGATACATCGACTGGAACAGGAGTTAAGAGAAGAAACAGATAAATCCAAGGTGGTAGGGATCAGTACCCCTTAACGTGCTATATAACGTGCTATAGGACTGAATATGTTTATACATGATGTCGGGTAATTTGAGGATATGTTGTGCAAAGTGAATCTGATGGTGGAAAGTCGCAAGGCCCTTAGTTTACGAGAATAATTACACGGCAGTGCGAACAACTACCCTATATTCCCGCTTGCTGGTACTTTGGATCTAACTCGTAAACTATGGACCAGGTGACTATTTACCAAACAGTATTTTCTGCTTAGTTTTGGTGCCTAAATCCCATGGTGCAGTCCGCATCCGAGAATTACTTGTATTCGTAAAACCACATTCTTCCAACCACGTCCCTATAAGTAACATAATTCAGCTAAATGATTAGACTCATCGCTTATCTGGTCTCAAATACCGCTTTCTTGGACTGCCATAGGTAGTAAATTACCAATCACATTCGACAGAGAGAGAGACAGAAACATGAGTTGAACTTTCTGCAAATAAAATTATATGGTTGTCGGTATAAGTCCCATTGAAAAATTAGTAATAATAAAGCCAATGCACGTCAGTTGAATGACTTGCATGTACAGGTGATACTTCATTACTTACGCTAGTAAACGTCACCCTTAGCAATCGAACATTTTTTCGCCTCCATACGCGTACACACATCGAACGCCGTGTATATGTGCCGCGCGGCGGGATAAAACACACACACATGTACGCAGTATCGCCTACACGATAGGCTCTGTATCACAGCACCGAAGATTCATTTGCGACTTGCACGAAAATGAGAACTCCTCGACAAATGTTACTAGACGACCATCTTTGTTACATATGTCACATTACTCAACAATTAACCTTCAAATGTTTGAATATACTGACGGTATAAATGATTCCAGCAATTAACGGACGACCATCTCTTATTTTCATAAGAGGTTGAGGGTATCAAATCACCGTTTTCTGTGTGTGTTTATCAATGACTTAACACAAAGTAATATTTTCTGATTATTGTCACTTTCTAATATATTTTGTATTACACACACACACACACATACATATATAATTTATATATTATATATATAACTCCGAAAGGAAATGCCATGAGGTATTTGTCACCCGTGGGAATATAAATGAACGATATTAAATTTTAGTACGAAAAACAGTTATTTAATTATGTTCTAAGATAGTACCCTATAACCAAATATGCACTTGTTATACAATGGAAATGTGCGAATATAAAATTTTTTAACACATCAGCATTAAAAGGAAAAAAAATTGCGGGCGCATAAAACGTTTAGCCTTCATTTATAAGGTAGGGCCTAGTAAACCACAGAGCAACATATAACCAATAACTCATAACTCAACTACACGGTACGAAGCTATGAAGTTATGTCCCTCGCTCCTGAACTGTTAATTTCTATCGGAATTTGAAAATCCCAATATATTACGCAACGCCTACTAATTACCGACAATCCCACTTCAACTTGAGAAAACAATACTCAGTTGTCCTAAATTTCCCGAGTGTGATTCGTAAACCGACCTCATTTATCAGTTCGAAATGTCCCGTTGTTTTCATACAGTTAGGAAAATGCAACATATAGGCCTACATGACTCCCGTGAAGTCAGCGATGATATTGCAAGTAATCGCAGAGTTAACAGAAGGGAAAGCAAGCAGGAAACCGAAAGTACTTAAACGTTTTACGACAGGAAACACGCGTGCCTCCAGTGACAGAAGACAAAAGCAACGCAAGTTTCCTATGACAAATGAAACATTGTTCGAAGAGAAAAGCTTCGTCTTGCAAGCTCTCTTGAGGAATATGTCTCTGAAGTCGGATGGCTATTTTCATGTTTAGCTCATCTTATGCCTAAATAAAGTAAAGACGCATCAGTGTGGTAATAGGATTTGCAAATGGTATTCAGCCCAATAAGTCAGTAATCGGTATAGGCCTAATCGTGAATTACGAAGCAAATGAACATACGACTCATAAAAGTAAACTGGGCAGCGATGGAATGCAAGGTCGTAAAATTATATTTTTGTAAAGGCCGTTAAATTTAACCTACAACTAATTGTTCATACACGACCGACAACGGGTAGGCATATATTAAAATCCACAATGACACTACCAAATTAAAACTACAAAACTATACAAAACCACAGGTCCAAAACAGGTAAAATGGAATAGGCAACGAAAAAGTGTTTATAACAACACTGATGGGATCCATCTAACTTAAATAAAAAATGATTGCAGATGACTCCTAGAAAAAAAATAGTTATTTTGTAATTTATAAAAAAGATAAACCGCTTAAACATTTTACATTCTCAATTGAAATCCAAGGATTATTCCTCGGGCCACGATTATGGCTAAAATGGATGTATTCAGAATCAGTTCTAGCTATCGATTTCTCTACACTGGAACTTCAATGTCTTTAGGCATATGTCATACTTGTAAAGATCGCCATTGCCACGTCACAAGGGCGTAACCAAGGGGAAGGTTGTAGGGTTGAGCATATCTCCAAGCCCCGCACTTAGAGAGCAGATTTCGCCTTTACTCACTTTCGCCCCTTTCATTTTTAAATTGTAATTATATGACAACCTTCATACATGAACGATACAATTTGAACGCAATCTTACAGTAACTATCCCAGTGTTTTATTACGCTATACAGTATGTTTGGTAACGTACAAACGAAAGGGGTGTGTCAAGGACGACGAAACAAGCAAATAATGCTAATAAACATTATTCCAGAAACTTTAGCTTTATTTTATGCTAGAGGCTCGGGAACGTGGAAGGCGATTAGTCGAATATAACACGCCCGTCAGACACCTCGTCGTCTCTAGGCGCGAAGGATTGGCGTGCAGGGTTTTCGTATAGACAATGTTTTTCAACGGAACTCCAAGCGATGACGCTGTTATTTTATTCGCGTAAAGTATGTGAAGTCCCACACTGGTTTCTATGATTTTATTTTACAATTACGGTTGATATTTTCTCAGTTACAGCCGACGTGGAAGTCCTTTACAGCATTTCTGAGAAGCTTGAGGACATAGTTTAAATTGTCTTCTTTCGTAGATAAACACAATGGAAACATTTGTAATAGTTTTACAGATAAATACTTCCCGTACCTCGCTACATCATGGCTCACGCGCCTGGGCCAGCATCGAAACAGATATATTTTGGAGGAAAGCCGACGAACGAATGGGTGGGGAGATTATATATATATATATATATATATATATATATATATATATATATATATATATATATATATATAGATGCTCTTCTTGCAGAACTAGCGACCTTTAGGCCGTCTTATCGCAAACATCCTGGTATTCTCGCAATTCCCGGCGATGTGATTTACAGGTTGTCGTGCAACAGGTCATTTAACTAGGTTCTGCGCCTTGGACTCCACACAGAGTTAATTTCCAAACAACCATTCGCAAAGCATCGGAATTTCTATTCTCTTCGTTAAAGTAGGCCTACCGGCTACTAACCAGTTGTGCTGCAAACTGGCTGAAATTTTACGTAGAAAACCTTCGGAATATCATCTGCGAAAATACGTAGGCTAATACTCCTTAAGAACCACAAAAACTGTTCTAGCAGTTCAAGTTTTACAATAAAAGTATTCTACAACGCATCTGTTGACAACTGGATATCCTATGCATAATTACAAAACAGTTTATAGTGCAGGGTTGAGACGTAATGAAATAAAACAGCAAAAATCATCCCATCTTAATACATCCAAGCAATATGTATTACCCATGCGTTTAGTGTGTATGTCTGCAAGATTAGTCATTTATACATCAGTAGCGGTCGCCAGGATTAAATAGAGAATCACAGTGAATAAAAATATCACTAAGGAAAATAAAAACAGTCTGCACGTGCCACCTTTGAAGGAATATGCTAACTGTGGCCCCGAATACAATGGCGGAAACCATTTATTTCCTACTAGAATACTTTATTACTAATGTGTTTGTTACAGTCTTCAAAATAAATAAAACATGTATACTCAGGTCAGGCGCACTAACTTACATGCATAAATCACGCCTTGCTTCTTTGCGTGCGCAAATTTGTTTTCCCATATGCACACAGTAGATTAGGCAGCACACACAACTTTAAAAGGAGGACAACTCACTAACGCTGTGTGATTACGTAATAATACCCCTCCCAGGCATCAGCGTACATAACAGACTTGAAAACAGCAGAGAAAGGGCTGGGTGGGGGCGGGCGGCAAATGTTGACAGGGAGTTCTGGCGCCGTACTACAAACTCATCAGTTATTCATTATTCAAACACATCTTGAAGACTCAGCTCAGCAGCTTCCTTGCTCCAGCGGGCAAACAACGCTATCAATCACACCCATAACACTGTGGGTTGAAAAAGGAGGTTGCGGAGGCAAAACAAACTCACCAGACGACCTGGCTCTGGCTCGCTATCTAGAACTCCAGCAGTCAAATAGCCCCATTTAGAAGACAGTTCGTGCCACTCTGCCAGAGTCGTAAAGATAAACCACCTCTGAGTCATTCTCCATCACGGGCATTTTCGAAGCTAAAAGTTTCGTGCTACTGTGTTCGCAGACATTCGCCTTGTACTAGCCTCGAGTATAGTTCATCTTTGTACATCCTGTTATCAATCTTGAACCAGAAGATAAACGCCTATTAAGGGTGAACCAGAAGGTGTACACCTTGTACACAAACTTCATGAACATACAGTATGCAACTAGTACTTGAATATTTGCTTTGCCTATATGCCAAAAAAATCGGAGAAATGAAGGCCCTTTTTTGAAGTTCTATCTATACAAGACTTCAGTATGTTTTATACTCTCAAAAAAAATTTGCATAATTTAACGTAGCCTACGTACACGTGCCAAATAAAAACAATCAAACGACTTTTCCAAGATGGTGCATGAATATTGGAAACGATTCTAGATAGAATGCAACACCTTGCATGCACGCTTGTAAACAAGCCGGCTATAGTCACACGATACAAATCACCTTTAACAAAGTGTACACCTAGTTCAAAACCGATATTGGTGTGGTATGTACTAGGCTTTACACAATATGTTATATTTCTACAAGTCACAAGATAAAAATCGGTCACATTATGACCACAGAACTTAAGATATCTGACAGACCTAGCAGGCGGCGTATGCAAGCGTATTTCACGTAGAAAGCTTGATTTTGCGAATTACGCTTATAGTTACGTATCAAGCAAAGCCAGCGAGCGCTACTTGATCGAATAACCGACAATTTTCTTTGTTCTAGTACAATACTTCAGAAGCCAAGCTTCGGCATAGTTAGGCCTACATTAAAGACGGGGAAAAATATACTAATCACCGTGTGATCAGCGAACGATTCTGACCTAGGTCGAATATACTGAGGCGAACGCTAACTGTCCAAAATATATTCGGAAACATTACAGTACTTAGAAAAGTCCTCGTCTGGAGCATGAACCATGTTTTAGCGTGTCACGGTAATTCTTCTTTATGCGAAACCGCTGAACTTCCATATTACTTTCACCTACGAAAAAACAAACACTTGAAACTATGCTTCTACAATTTTAAAAATTCAGCGCGCTTGTTAGAAACACGATTTACGAGCGTCTCAAAATAGCAACAAACGAATATTTTAGACTAACTCCGAGTGAAAAAACCACCTGAATTCGTAAAGTGCAGAACGCGATCCATGCTTTGCCCTTTACTTCATTATATGCAAAATAAAATTTCAGGGACACCGCTTAAGGTCCCATAGGTATACAGTCTAAAACGAAAACCTTTTTGCACGCGAGTTGAACATGCTGATAATAGAGGCCATCTAGCGTAGTATGCTAGGCTCTTTCCACGATTAATATTCCACTATAGGCTACCCCTGGTTTACAAATAATTTGTTTTAAAGCCACAATATTTGTGTTAGAGTGTAAATAAAAAATGTTTGCTCGAAGAACCAATTTAATGTATATATTCTTTAACATTTCTGCCCCAAATTTGCATTACTTGGTAAATGCAATTTGTAAACCGCGACAGAAAAAAAATCAGTATCCGTTTTTTTCTATCACAGTTCACAAATTGCATTTAAAGCACAAAACAAAATTAGGGCAAACATGTTAAAGAACACATACATTAAATTTGTGCTTCAGACAAACATGTTTTACTTAAACTCTATAACGAATATTGTGGCTTTACAACAAATTATGTGTACATCAGGGGTACAGTGGAATCATAAACGTGGACATATCAAACTGGCGAAGAGTCCTCAAAAAGGCAAATATTTGCTTAACGAGCTATCCACAGCTAAACTGATTTTTCAAGCGTATCGTAGGACCAAGAAATGTTAACAGCATTAAACATACAATGTTGTGACCAACTGTCTTCAAGACAAAACTGATGTTTCTCCGTTTACCCGGAGAGGACAGAGGATCCATGTAAATGAAGTTCCCTATAACGCCTAAGTTGGAAGCGGCGCGGCGGCGAGTGATGAGCTGGGGGCACATTTCACAAGGCGCTAACGGGACGCGCAGTGCAGGGCAAAGCGGTGCGGCGCCAGGAACTGGTGTGGTCGGCCACCTAGTGCACACCTTGTAGGGTCACTTGCGACACGGCGAGCTGGCAGCCCGGGGAAAGTGGACCGTCATAGCCAGGCCCGTACAGCAGACCACCGCTGTGCCCAAGTGACCTGTGTGCCGACACACGAGGAGACCTCGGAGCAAACTGTTTAAGTAGATATAAATAATAACTATATTTGTATGTCATAATGTAAGTTTTGTAAATGTGACTTGGGGGAACATTTTCCTCTTACTAAAAAATTTGCCCGGCCAGTTTTCCTGTTATGTCATTTCAAAGTCAACATTTGATGTTCTAACTTCATGCAAACAGAGAAAAACAATAAACATAATGAAACTAAATAATTTATATTGAAGCTACATACCACTGGGTACGTCTTGGTATACAATAACCCATTACAAAATATTTTTGTAGTTTACAGAAATTGATTAGGTTTGTTATTTATTGTATTGCTACATTTAGAAATTTTTTTAAATAAAAAAAATATTTTGTGACGGGTTTACATATACTTCCAGACGTAGCACGTGACATGTAGTTCTAATCTGGATTATCTCATTATTTTCATTGGTTCATGCGGCTTACAAGAAGTGAAAACATGCTAATGTTGACGGAAATGTCAGTAATTTAGAGAAAAACTGGCTGAGCTAACTTTTTTCGCAAGAGGAAATGTTCTCGCAAGTAACCTCTACAAAACTAACACTACTTCATACAACTATACAATTACGATTGTTAACACCCTTACAGCGACATTGTCCATAGACAAGAGTGTCCCCTTTCTGTAGGTATACAAACACAATGTACATTCATCACACCATTAAAAAAACTTGCTACAACGCATTTTAAGCGCACGTAGGCAGACCCCTTAAGTTGGACGTAGAATCACTGTACCCGACTGTGCAACACGCAGAACGCCTTTACTGGGTATGCATTTTATGAGTGTTTTATGGTTTAATTGGAACCCTGTCTAGTATTTCGAAATCCGCGAGCTTCATTTAAGGATGTTCACGTGGCAAAAAATTCAAAATTTTATATTTGCTTGGCATATTGTTAGTTTAGACATTACTTGTGACTACATTTTCCACTTGTAGAAAATTTTTAGCTTCCATAGTTTTCCCATAGCGGCATGTCAAAGTCAGTATTTGCAAGTTACAGAAACATAGGTTTAACAAAAACCAAGTGACTTACTCGAATTAAATAATTTACACTGAAATTATATATAATGTGCACTATGTTAAACGATTTAAAACCACATAATGGAATTCCTTTGTACTTTAAAAAAAAAAAATCCGAAAATGAAGAAAATTTACCTCATTTGTGTCAATTTAAAAAAAAAGACAAAATGACTTTCTTATGTTTTTAAATATTTTAGCATAGTGCCCATAGTATATAATTTCAGTGTAAATTATTTAATTCAAGTAAGTTACTTGATTTTTGTTAGACCTATGTTCCTGTAACTTGCAAATTCTGACTTTGACGTGCCGCTATGGGAAAACTATGAGAGCTAAAAAATTCCTACAAGTGTAAAATGCAGTCACAAGTAACGTCTATAAAACTAACACTATGCCAAGCAAATATAAAATTTTGAATTTTGCCACGTGAACACCCTTAAGTAACTACTAAAAAACGCCATAAAATTAGCGCTACCACTATAACAATTACAATACTGGAACAACACCTTGACCAAGGATAATCATTCTTCCAAACGGACTTGTCAAACACAGTTTTTACAGTTAATTGCACTCAAAAGTTACCTTTTGAGGTCGCCATTAGATTATTAGTGATTAAAGCTTGTTGGATCTAACAGCAGGCCTACTCACGTGATAATGAATAGCTTATACATATGATACGCAATAGAAGTAAAACTGAACGTATTACTATCTTAATAGAGACTAAAACTTTGTGTCATGTTTAGTGGCACATTTGAACTTTTTGTACAGACTTCTTTTTTCGTACCCATTGCACGCTGACTGACAAAGTACTTAACACATTTTAATGAAAACCCTGAAAAATACAGCGATTTTAAATTTATAATTGTAAAAAAATACACTTGTGATTAAATAACGTGTTAAATGCTCATGTATCATTCACGTGTTCTTCTAAACCTACAACTCTGCTTTTGTAACACTTCAGCATCACTAAATTTGGGTGTGAAATACCTAATAGTTTTTAGCATTGATATGGCGAGGCTGTCTGTCCAGCCTGGCCTCCCCCCCCCCCACACGCCTACCCAAAAAAAAATCTTTAGAGTTACTGTTAAAACTGTACAAACGTATCTGTCCGGACATAACTGAACATGATTCGTAAACTCATCAGTCACACTTTCTGCTCTCAGGTGCGACCAAGAATATGTTGAGTACATGTCACTAAATTTGTAAAGTAGCCTATCACAAAAACAATGTACGCTCTCTGGGCGATTACAACATACGCGCTGTTTCAGTAGATACCAACTTAACGAACCTTATTTGCTTGACTCGACAGCATAAAATAAAACTTGAAAAACCAGGCCTATTTCCAGTCTGGGTCACGAATAGAAATTGGTGGTCGAGATAATCCCTCCCATAGCCTCTGATCGCTATAACGTCAATAATAAATAATATTTAAAGGAGAATTACAACTGACTGTGACAGCTTAGTGTGAAAATTACATCCGCAACCCGAAAACACTTAACTCTACTTGCATACCTTTAGGCCAATAGTGATTAAATTACTATTTTTTGTACAGTTGGGTTCTTTAAAAAGACATATTAAAACGTATCGTCATACTAGTAAAACACACAATCATTCTATAAACTCATAAAGCATGACACGTGATCAATATTGATTATGCAATGTGCCATACATTATGTTTTAATTACGAATACGTTTCCGTCTTTTCTGTGTCGTCATATAATGCGTAAATGGAATTGGCGACGAATACCGAAGGTATCTGTATAATGTTAAAGCACTATAGTAATTTTAGTAAGCTTAATTTCTTAATGTATATTGTTATTTACAAATAGAAAATTACACATGCAGGGTGAGACTAATCGTTAAAAACTAATATCCGAGGACAATATTATCAATGTAAGTTAATTTATTTCTATTCCCGACAGCACAAGTCCTCTTCGTAAACGACAATAGTGAGCCTTCATTATTGTGGAGACACTGGCGCGCGTCCGATAATCGTGGATCGCACCGCGTCGACCCGCTTCTCAGGCAGAGAAAACAAACGTGATTGGCGAGGTGTATTGGCCACGATATCGCTCGAGGTTCGCGGCCGTGACTAGCGAGTTCCTCTTGAAACGTCAACAAACCGGGTTGCAAGGCGCTGCTCACGATAATCTTCAGCACGCAATGTCGACCTGGCCTCGTCCCGAAGTTACAAGTCAAACCAGAGCTTTGTGTGACAAACATCGGTAAAACTCAAGTTGGCCGCTATACCGCTCTACAATCATTTGGGGTAACTTTATACCGTTTTATGATAATACTGTACCATGCATGTTCTTTCATACAGTATCCTTCCAAGCACTGAGCAAACCTCACAACTAGGCCTAGTAAATTTCGTCTTCACGGACACAATAGTATTCCTAAAATAAATCTTCGCTCCTTAAGGGGCCCGCCTCGTGTTTGTGTGAGTGAGGTATGGTGCTAAGGGCGACGTCGTATGGGCCATACAACGGTGCGTCGCCTCTATGCTTAAGGCTTGCAGTCTTCGGGAAAAAACAAATTTCCTATGGGACTTTAAGTGGTGACACTATCGTTTTATTAACGAAATCACTTTACTAAAGGCCAACGCACTACCCTTAAGTGGTTTCACATGTATTCGGCTAGTATATGGTCCGCTATAGCAGCCTGAAACCCCCGTTTTAACCAATTTTGACGCGCTCTAAAAGGGGATTTCTAATACGTGTGTTGTCTTGAAAGTACTTAAGGGCAGTCGTCTGAAGTGTGTGTTCTTTTCGTAGAGAAACGGCGTGAACACACGTGTATTAGTTTCGGTGTAAAACTTGTTCTTCAAACACGCTGCAGTGTGATTTTATGGCAACGAGGCGAGCCCCTTAATATGAAATTAAACTAGGCTGGCGGTACAAAGTTTCCCTGCCCAGCAAAAAGTAATCCCATGGGACTGTTCTTCTAAAATCCTTGGGAATCCAGTAACACAAGGTACGCCTTAAACCTATGTTTGTATTCGTACTTGCAGTAAAGAAAAATTAAACTTACTTATGATAGATCTTTTATTCCGGCCATGATGCCATGATGCCACTTAAATGCACCACGTTTCGAGCCTGCATCCTCGCGCTTGTTAACTGCAGCACGTAATTAATAGAAACATTCACTTTATTCCAGCAAAATGCATACCAGAGGATGTGATTTATGTATAACCACATAATTTACGTCAATCCGTGATTTTGGTACACTATGCAGTGTTAATATTTCTTTACAAAGAAAATTCTTGTTAATTTACAAACAAATTCCTTTAACACGAAATTTTCTGTACTTTTACAAAGATTTGTAACAGCACAAACAAATTCTTCGCAATGTTTACAAAAAAATTAAGTCTACCTTGCTGTTAACTACAACACCCATATGACAAGAATATGCCTACGCTAATTCTTATGCACAAAAATAATCCTAGCAAAAATTTTACGAGTACGCCTACTTTTAAAACAATGATACATATTATCTTTAACATTCGACCTTTTTGTTGACAAGTGTACATTCCACTCATACTTACAAAACTAAGTACAAAAATAATTTTAAGACACGAACCTATTGATTACATCGGCACTGCTTCGATGAATTTGCGCCTTCAATAGGAATATAAATATCATATTGGCGAAAAGTAAAATTATGTGACGGGTGTGAAAACTCAAATGAGTACTCTTTGTCATAAAATAGAAATATCAAGTCACGAAATTATGCTAACCCCGTACCGAACAGAAAATCCCTCTTACAGTTAAACACGAAGTCTTAAAATTATAAACACAGTGCATCCCCAACTACGTCACACGACAAACTAAGGCGCTCTATACAAATAAGATGAACATACATTTAAGTACAAGAAAATTACTAAATCCTAAATAAAGAAGCTAAACATTATGGGCTAAAATAACACTAAATATTTTTAGTAAACTGTTAATTTTATGGTTGACCACGATGTATGTTTCTTTGAATTATTGAATATGATGTTACATACAAGTTAATTTCTAGATATTTTATTACAAACACATGATTCTATGTTTCGCATAAAATATTTACTGTGAATTGTAAGACTAACTTTGTAAATAACACACATGCGCCTATATAATGAGAAGTTATTCTGCACACACTGCCTTAATCCGTCCCTCAAATGTACGTATAGTCTGTTCACTTTAAACTGAGCACTTCCCAAGATCTATAATATTAAAATAAAAATTTATTTTATTTGGGCAAAATATGTTAAGTTTCGGAAGTGATCCAACGTTTGTACAGGTTCTTTAGATTCAGGGGGGTTTTCATGTTGAAAATATTAAAGACAATCGCAAAATGGCTGATAGAAAAATTTACGCAGTGCTCACATTATCATGAACAGTCTATACAAAAATGCGCGTACCGAAAAAAAAAAAAACAGCGTGAAGGCCTACGCCATAGGAACACCTCTCTCATTTGTGGTGGGTAAAATTCTCATGGCCACACTCACTCGCCTCGCTACACCTCATTTCCACCTGACGGGTCCATCACAACACGAGTGGGAGTCGCTCGCAGGTCCGAGATGAGCCGTGGTTACCCTCGACGGTAAGATCCGGGGTCAAGAGTACGTCGATCCCAAACCGGAATATCAGCCTGTGTGGGTTAACACTCCCAATTTTCTGCGCAACGCGATATAATCTTGCCACCTCTAACTTTTGCGGTTCCTCTACAGCTACAAAGGCTCTACTGCCTGAAAAAAAAAAAAAAAAAAAAAACAGGTACGATCCTTGCACGATTCACGGTACAATACCTTTCGGCTACACGACAATAATACTAGACCTATGCAGTAAATGTTTTATTCCTGTACACATAAGATCTCATCGGCAGCGAGGTCATTAAAACAGTTTAATACAATACACGAGACAGCCATGGCCATTGTTGAGGAACCTCAACATTTGTTTGAGGCGATTTAGAAGTGAAGTGGATTTAGTCAGCATTTAACATCAAAGTTACGTCTTTGGCGCTGTTGAGGGGTTACATGATGTAAGTATGGGGCAGCGCCGGAATGAAGGGACGGCGGAAACGGGAGATCCCCGAACAGCGGCATCGTCCGGCACGATTCCTAAAAAAGAAAATTCGAGAACCGAACTCGGGTAGCCTTGGTGGGAGGCGAGTGCTCTATCCACTGCGCCAATCGCGGCAGCTGATGTAATTTCTAGAAACCATTTGGAAAACCGAAATCAGATTGGCTGCAGCTGGGAGTCGAACCAGAGTCTTCCTATCCAACGTGCTATCGTTGGGCCACCTTCTATAGTTCAATAACAAAGTATGGGCCTGTATGAGAATTCGTGCCTACGCGACACAACATTAAACTGAAAGTGGTATTGACGAACCCTGGCGTTAATTGCCATTTAGTTAGGCGGTCAGTTAAGATAACTGCAACAAGCTGGGTAGATTGTTAATGTTTTGCTTTTTAACATGGTATTATCTAAATTGGAACTATCGACAGACTACACTAAATATTTTGTCACATATACAACGTTTTATTTCTGTCAAATAGACGCAACAGTCATTTATTTTACTCATGAAACAATGTGCTTCGGATCGCTTTAGTAAATAGCCTAATAGTTCATAATAGTATCTTCTTTACATACGGAAAATAATACAGCTGACTTGCTACATGGTGAATTTTGTTAACACCTTATAAGCGTTCCAAAAACCATTAAGAATGATTTATGTTTATCATAATGCTTAATTATCTTTCCAAACGATGGTGGATCTTTCCCCACGCCCTTACATTACAATAACGTAATTTAACAAACTTCGTGGGCCTAGGTCGCTTGTACTACGCTAGAATATATTCATAATCACAAGTTTAATACATACGACCGCGCAGGTCAAATTAACCCTTGTAAGTTGTAAATAAAACGATCTACGCACGTAACTCTATGCAACATTACATTGACATGTTTTATAAGTCAGTTAACCCGTTAACCATGTAGGCTGCAGTTATTTGTCTGAGACACAATGTAGATGGTCTAAGGAAGTAGCTAACCCGTGGACGTAATTCATAATCACAATTACGCACAAATGTTTTAACTGGCGTGCAGTACATAACTATTATCCTTAATTTTCCATGAGTAGCATTAAGCGGGGAAAACATTTTACACGTGAGAAATATGGTTTGAAACGCAATGCAGGTTTCCAACTTTGTGTTTATTAATTCGGTTGGTATTTTTTCAAGATGTGGCATTCTGAAAAAGCTGTTTTGAGCAATTCTGAGAGGCCCGAAAATCATGCTTAGGCTATATTTCAAAGTGCCTAATTTTTTAAAACTTTACTGTAACAGTTTAGTTTTTATATTGTTTTAGTAGGTAAACAAATGTAAACGCGCGTTCAGTGGGTGCATAAAAAATAATCGCAGCTCGCGGCAACGTATTTGAAAGGTAGGTATTACGTAAGTTCTACATTTTCTCATCTCATACACTTAATTCGCGTGAGGCCAGTCGAGCCAACAGGTTACCGCCAAGGGCGACACAAGCATAATCAAAATGACCTTGGGCTTTGAGGACACAAGCATGTTTAATTAATGCATTTCATGATAACATTTCAATGTTAGAAACACGCTCTGAAAAACTAGTCGATACAAACCCATCGTAACAATAAATATCTGTACTGTTCTCAGCGTGCCTACCACAAGAGAAACCGCACACAAAAAAAAACATCATACAAAGAATATTAATTGTCAGTATAAGTTTTCTGCGAAATTACTATGTGCGCCAGAAGCCGTGCCACTTGTAAGAGCCGGGGTATGGAGGGGGTGGCTTGCCAGGAGTAACTGCGCGCAACTTTTGCTTTAGCACCCGACATGAAAACGTTTACCCAATTAGTTTATTTTGCCACGCCATCATAACTCTGTTTATTTACGTATGGAAGTTAATTGAAGTTGTGTTCGTGACGGTCAGTCGACTGAAGTACCACGACTTCTGACGCCCATAGTAAGTTACTCTCAAGGTACGAACATTCAGGATTCTAGAGTACGTCGCTTAGTTTCATAACTTGTACCGTGGCAAACACGTGTGTGTATATATGTGCACTAAGAAAACATTATGCCTACCAAAGAAATTCCGTTCTGTAAACAGAAAGGCTGAGCCGAATTACTATTTTTTGAGACGTAGACATGAAACACCCGGAATTTTCGACCATATAATCCTTCTGTGGAGGTTGGATATTTAAATTCTTAACCGTCGACCACCAGGGAGTGATAAAACGTGCGGAAATTGTATAAACGAATTGTAGAGGCCCTACAGCCTGCGATGAATGACGGCGTGAAAATATCTGTGGTTTTTTTTTTTACATTTGCTCACGTTTAGGCGTAAAATAACAATTTCGCTGAAGAAAAAAAAAGTATAAACTAAACAGCATGGCCATGAGGCTACAGTCTTTATGCCAAGATCGTACGTGTTAATGGTAGTTAAGATGTTAAATCTGCTAATTACTGCGATAAGACTACAGCAATTTTCATAGTCACATTTTTACTTTCATATTTGTACGAGACAGATCAGACATGCCAAACAATACATTTACAGTAAATAAGGATGTTATATGCGACAATGTCTCCGGAAAAAAAAAAAACTAGTTTTAAAAAATTTTTAAATTTAATTAAATTTAAATTTTAAATTTTAGCAACTTTATAAATACAAAAATTTATTTTTATATAACTTAGGATACGTTTTAATCTACAACAATATTCGCTGTATTTTTTTTTTATACCAGTTGATTTTAGAGGCATACATAAATCCGTAACATGCAAATTTTGACGTTTACGAGTCACTACGCAAAAACTATGAGGTAAAAAAATTTCATACAATCAAATTTAATCACAATTTATGTCTCAAGAATATACGTATATCTTTTACAGAAGTACAAAAAAATATGACGAAAATTGTTTTATATCATGTATAGGTAGTTTAGGATAAAATTTCAATCCAGATGGAACCTGGAGTGTACTGAAGAATCCAGACTGAAATTTTATTATAAACACTTTGTTGTGGACTGAAGTAGGAGTGAAGCGAGATAATCAACTCCACTTGTTGAAGTGGACTGGAGTTAAGAATCCGGATTGAGATTTTACTGTAAACACAGATTGGACTGTAAAAAAACGCTCAGTACGTAGCTGTACCATATTGCGTTGTTATGGTACAAAGTGCTAAAGTCAAGTAGGCCCTATTTGTAAAGCGAAACGAACAAGACAAATTTAACGTCTCTTGAGGAAAAAGTCTTATTTGGAGCAATATTATTTTTCGTTCGTCATCTGTTCTCTACTTCGTATTGTCCCCGATAGATCGCATTGTTACGCGTTCAGTCCAGGTTGACTCATCAGTTCGCTCTTATTAATAGTTCAATCTGGATTGTAATATTTACCATAAACACATTTCGTCAATTCATGTTCGCTATACATTCACTCTGAGTTGACTCTACTCCAGGCTCAATCTAGATTGAAGTTTTACCCTAAACGTACTAATATTCCGCGAGAGCAAGCTTTGGAGTAAAAAGTTTTTATATGACAAAGTAAGACAATTCGGACAAGGTTGGAATGTCTTTCACAATTCTTAAAGCACTTCGGAAGTCCTCCAAGATAAAAACGACATATTCAGACTGCCGTACCTCAAAATGTACTAACTGAATGTAACTTCAACGAAACTAAGAAACGTGCACCGAACGTTGCTACAAACTTCCCACCAATACAATTACCGGTACATGGTCACCATTGTAAGTCCCATAGTAAAAATGGACCGGCTGGAATCTTTCGCACTAGTTCTACAAGCATCACATTTGCAGCGTTGAATTCATGGTTTGCTGCCAACAAATTTAACCTTCACATCAACGACACATACATTATGAATTTATTTTACAAAGAACAGCAAATATATTGACATAAATATCACCAGTAACACAACGCCGGAAAAAACAATTAGGCCTACACAATTAAAACTAAATTGCTTGGCTTACAAGTCGATATTGTAAATCTTGCATTGAATATATTTTACCATAACTCATCAGTTGTGACTTTTGCTTTACGTAACATTGCCGGAATCTTAAACGGCACAAAAATTTTATATTTCGCATATTTACACTCCACGTCCGGCATCATATTTTGCGGCAATTCATTCAACGGATAATAAAAAAGTGTTTTCTACTTAAAAAAGAGTAGTTAGAATAATGAACAGTAAAAAACAGACTCCTGTACACCCCTTTTCATTTTTAACTGGTACAAAAAGGGCCGTACTGCTCCGGTTGTCACATTTATAGCAAGATCCTGAACTCTTCAAAAAGAAATTGAATGGCTTATGCCAAATATGCTTTTTACCCAGTAATAGTGCTTAGATCTTAAACATTAAATCACATACGTTACTTAGTGCCAGCCAATAGCGACCGAACATTTATACAGAAGCAAAGAATGAAGATAGTTGAATAATATCATTGTACATATAATATGTATAACTTAGGGCTTGGGCCCGAGTTTCTCGGCTTTCGAGAGAAATATTTTTTAAAATCCATACGAGAGTCGATATCGTAAAATTGCTTCGTAACTTTGTTGCAAATTGGTTTTACTATGCAATGTAATTTTACGAGACAAACTGTATGACGAGTATAGCTAATTTATCAATTAAAAGGAAATTTCGTTAATTAACTAATTAGCAACTATTTTCCAGTCTTCTGACTCGACAAAATTAGAGTATGCAGTTTAAATCAGTCATAACAAAGATACGAAGCGAATTTACGATATCAGCTCCAATTTATGTTTTAAAAAATAATTTTCAAATGCGAAGAAACTCGGGCCCATATGCCCTTAATATTATATGATTTATATGACTTGTCCCAAATATTTGTACCATTATGTCAGTAAAAAGATCATATGGATGTAATAAAATAAACAAGCTCGTTGCGGCGACGCGGCATTTGATGCGCGCTTCAAGGTCGCCCTTACAGCTTTGTCACTTCTGAGTCTTTAACGCAAAGTTCATCCTACCCGTGCTACAACCGTGGTTAAATATCAGTGCAGGCCTACATCATATCTATGAATATCAACACACAATTACAAAATAAAAATAAGCAGTAAAACATAAGCAAATTCTGTGAGTTTATGTCGGGGCAACCTGCTTGCGCAATTAAAGTAGGAGAAGTTGAGAAAAAACTACAATTAACTTACGTTACTGTCCACAGCAAGCTGACAAATGTTACAATTTATATGAAGAACTAAGTTACTTAATAGACTATCTACATGTTCCATAGAACTATTGATATTTACCTTTAATTTGTATTTAAAAAATAGGGACTTTTTCAACATGTTACAAAAATCATGGATGCAAGGAACTATACTAACATGTGACGTGACCGACTATAAATGTGGGTTTGTGACAAAAATTAAATTCATAACCCAACCACAATAATTTGCTTAAAATCACGTTTAATGTGTCAAAAGTGTGAAGTACAGTAACGTTATGTCAGGTCTCGGCTCAGGTAACATATGAAACCGAACATATTAAGTTAACACTAATAAAAAAAACTTTCACCTGACATATTAAACTTACAGATTTAACTAATTTTTTTCCTTTCGCTGCCAATTTTCCGTACTTTCTACAGTCAAGAGTTATTGGGTCTTTTCGATACTAATTTCTTCAGTGTTAAATATCCTAATGCGAATTACGTGAAGTTGACAGTTCGGCAGCTGTGTCTTTCCAGATACGCTACAAATCAGTAGCTACTATGGATTTTGATGCGTGGTTAAGAAATCACGAATAAAAATTATACATGAGAGAGAAAATTAGTAGGGCCTACGTTAAGGACTTAATTACGTTTCAACATCATCAGTGCACATATTCATTCACAAAAGAAAATACCTATTCCTCCACACGATTTTCATCATGTAAGCTATAATTACTCAGCTATTCAGATTAACACTGCGCTGTATCTGCTGCCTCTCCTCAGTTTTTAAACAAAATACAGTAAATTACTGAATGTAGGCTACTTCACGAACGCAAAATATGGTACCGTAACCTTTTATTTGACAGACTTTCACGAAGTTATGTAATTTGACAACTTGCTTAGCGTATCAGCACAACACGCAATTGCAAAAAATACCCCATCAATAATAAAACTGACAGACACAGAATAAAACAATGCTCCGCGAACCGCTTTCAAACTTCAGCGTGAGTTGTGAAAGAGGCCAGTGTTTGTGCTATTCTGTTAATTTGATGCAATTGCCACAACTTGCCTGACCGCTGCAATCAAGACACGAGTTGGAAGCTACTAAAACTTTTGTGCTGGCTTCATACTCGGCCTCCACGCTTCAACATAGCTAAATCATTTCATTACTTTATAGATAACACGTATGCCTTTAAACATAATTATATTAATATAAACGCTCACAAGAATGTAATCTAAAAAAAACCTACAAGATAGGATTGGTAAAAAAAAGGTCAAACGTTTGTCATAAATGTACAGTGTAGTACATCGTACTAATAACGAGTTCTTATTGCATTATTAAAGCATATACGCAATAAATAAATCCATATGAATCAGACTGCAGCTATGCTCTCGTTTCAATAAACAATGCATTGCAATCCCGAGCCACATACGACAGTGCACCAAATTACAAAGAAAATAATAGTAATTAATACTGTACTCACATTTTGGGTAGAACAGAAATACACAGCTCCGCCAAACTAATTATTCCAACAGATGACAGTCGTTCCAGTGAATCAAAAACACGAACTCACGCATTTCGAACGCCACGGTCCGAATTAAAAATATAGCATCCAATACTGCCAACACAATAAAGAGCACCCACCACTTCACGTAATAACTTTTCCGATTTGAATTTTTAACCGCTTCCGCCGACGCAGCGGCAACCTCACGTCTCGCCGCTTCACAACCGAAACGTAACTAGACGCAAAGTTTCCCAACAACCCGAACAACGAATGCGACGTACAGAAAACAATAACAAAACACGAGCCGCTGTTGTAATCAGCGTACGAGCCGCCCGTACCACGAAGCTGCCTTCAACGAACTGCCAACGGTCACTCTCTCCGCTCCAGCCGTGCAGCACACAGCAGGCTGCCGCCCTGCCTGCCTGGTTCGCGGCGCAGTACTACCAACCGCGCGGGCGAAATTACACTGCTAACACTACCTGTCCGCGGAGATTAGACGCATGTCGCAACCATATTCCACGGTACAAGACAGGCCAATTACTCACCACTCATTTTTTTAAAGCGTGTTTATTATAGCTTACTTATCACTGTTCCTTGTTGTCTATGAGAAACGAGACGTCGTTCGACGTATGGCGACGAATTGCACTGTTTGACTTCATGTTTGAAATTCTCCGTGTTGTGAATGAAAATGTTCAGTACGATGCAACGCACATATCGATTAAATAAGAACATATTTAATAAACGCGACATAAAAAAAGAAGAATATGAATGAGGGTTGGGTCAGAGGAGGAGTCTATTACTCGAGTTTAAATTACAAAAGTTTGTGCCTACATAGGCGCGCACAAAACTGCAACGTAAACATTCATTTAATTGTTCTAGTAAAACGTACAACTGCTAATACGTTTTGTTGAACGCCAGTAATGCCAATTGTTGTATTGTGTGTAAACAAGACAGGTACGAAATAATTCACGCAGAATAAAAAACAGAAATCGAAGATGGCATGGCTACTATTTAGGAACAATTCCGATAATTTACATGAAGCTATTTCGAAAGATCATGGAAAAACAGGAATTAGGATGGTCGGAACGGAAATCGAACCCAGGAACTCACAAATATGAGTTCAGTTTTTTTTACTACTGTTCCATCTCGCTCGGCTTGCGTGGATAAAGAAAATAAGTGTCGTGTCATAAATAAATGAATTTATATGAATAAAGTGAAACATTGATAGTAAAAAATTATAAATAGTAGTGCCAACTGACAGAAAAAGAAAGCGATTTTGCTGAGGAAGAACATTCAATTCATACCCTACGTTGCAGCGGGAAAAAAAAACCTCGTTACAATATCTTATCAAATACAGCAAATGCGTCCGAAGGGCTCGAGAGTGAGGTAATCGCCATCTTGAAATTTTGTATTTTGTGCCATAACTTTGCTTTTAGGAAAAATTATGGAATTTTAACCTAACTGCCAAATAGAAAGCATTTTGACAGACTTTAAACATAATTAATCTTACTTTGCAGTTACTAATCTTACATATCTAATTACAGTTAAGAAAGTAATTATAAATTTCTAACAACAATTAGATATGTAACAACAGTAATGATAAAGAAAGATTCATAGTGTCTAAAATGCTATCAGTATGTATTAGATTTTGCAGTTATATAAATTTACCAGAAAGAAAAGTTATGCCACAAAATACAAACCTAAAATATGGCGACAATCTCTCCCTCTTAAATATCAGCATCTCGTGGGATAATTTGCACATGGTTGTTCCTGGATTAGGCGGTTCAGGTTAAAGGAAGCATTTTGAAGCCCTAGTTACTTTTTCCTACCAAATAATTTATAGTTTCCTGCCACTTTTTAAAATAAACAAAGCATCTTAGTCAATGTTTATAGATTGTATCGAAGTCTGAAATTATCATAGGTAATATTTTTAACTATTATACTACAAAACATTTTCTTCAAAAGCGCTAACTTTATCGCGAACCACGTATTACAATCACTCATTGACTCGCTCATGTGGGTTGAAGTGGAAGGGCGAAATTACCACTCGGAAATAGACCTCACCCTTTGCAATAAATGCAGTTGTATGCCTACTAATGGCCAACCTAGATAGTTTTTTCGTCACATTGGTGCAAAAAAACTCAAAACTTTTTTTTACGGAATATTTTCACTGTAAGAGCAGTCAAGAGATGCACAATTCTACAGTATTCGCAAAATAGTGCATCGTTTGTTCGCAAAAATATTACCGTAAAACGTGGTGAGATTATGACAGGTGGGTTGAGATTGTGACAACCTTATTTTATACACGTGAATATACGCTTTTATATTTAAATATCCGTATACATAAACACTTAAAATTAGGCTGTCACAGTCTTACCCCATTTGGCATAATCTCACCTCGTTTTACGGTATTTTTCTTTATTTTGGCTTATTTTTCGTTACAAAATTGGTGACAGTTTGAGTGCAAAAATCTGAAATAAGTAAATATTTGGTTTATTGATACGAAAAATTACGTACAAATCATTAAATATTTGTGACAAAAAGATGTAGGGATTCTTTGATATGATTATGTTGATTTAAAAATAAAGTTTAAAAGTCAATAAAACTACAGGACGTGTACTTAATTCCAAATGGGTCAAGAAGTACAAGGAAGTCCAAATATATCTTTCTCTGCGCCTGCACTGCACTGTGTCGTTGCAAAATGCATGTCAGGTGATGATTATCATAAAATTTCGGATTCTACCATGCGATTCCAAAGCTACAGAGAAAATATTTTTGCAATAAATTATTCCACATATTTACGATAGATCATCAAATTTGTGTAGATTAAGCAATTAAGGTGGAGATCAAAACTACTTAAACAGAAATAATTTTCTTCCACTTTACTCCTAGCAAAGTTCGAGTTTAGTTAACTACATAAAGCTGGCTGATAAAAATGCTCAAAATTCTGTCCAAAATTGAAACTGTGCTGCGGATCGTAATTCCAAAATTACTCAAGGTTAAACTTAGTTAGGTTTACACGAATTCCGCTTTCGTTTTGAACAATGCTCTTAGGAAAATTACCACTGAGAGCTAAGACGCATGCAATTTTATTACAAATATGTGTTGAAATAAAACGTTTCCATAGAAAAGAAGAGATAACAAATATATTACAGCAGCATAAAACTGGTCGAAACTTGACGCCAGTAATGGTACCATTCTCAGCAATAATCATTTGACTTCAGTGTTAAAATCGACAATAACATTTTTTTTATTCTGTTGTCCTGTAAAGGACATGCTATAGTCATGAGAGGAATTTCACCATTTTTATTGAAGGGGCAATAAAGAGACACCAACGCAGCTAATAAAAAAGGGGTGATCCGGGGTTCCTCGCCGGGAAAAATTCGGATTTCAAGGTGCAAACTGGAGTTATTTAAGCCATTTTTGGCCAAGTTATTGGGAAAGCTAGTACAGCGAATGGGAGGTTTATAACCACCAAGCGAAAAAAAATTGACGCAAAAGTGAAAAACAATGTGCAAATATTTTTCTCTCTCATAAATAGTGGGGTGGTAAATGTCCCCCCCCCCCCCCC